>JANHFQ010009183.1:188738-201569 GCA_032468035.1 Aparallactus werneri | reverse complement strand
GCTTTCAAACTGCTAGGTTGGCAGAAGCTGGGACAAGTAACTTAAATAATCTTAAATAATCTTAAAATTTAAAATTAAATTAATCTTAAATATGATTGACAAATAAATAAAATAGAATAAAATAAATATGTACAGCTATAAATTTACCAAATAAGTATACGAACTATCTCTGTTTCAGTTTCTGATCATGCCGTGACATACGTTGAGGTGATGTTTTGGTGGCTGGAGGCGGTGGGGATCTGGATGGGGACAAACAGGCTCAGGCTTAACCCTGACAAGACTGAGTGGCTTTGGTTACCATCCTCCCAAGGTCTAGTTGAATGTCCATCATTGACACCAAGTGGGGAGACATTAACTCCCTCAGAACGGGTGCACAACTTAGGTGTCCTCCTGGATCCGCAGCTGTAATTGGAACATCATCTGTACAGGTTCGCCTGGTGCATCAGTTGTGCCCCTTCCTGGACTGGGAGACTCTCCTCCCAATCGCCCATGCCCTCATCATCTTGAGACTGGATTACTGTAATGTGCTCTACATGGGGCTGCCCTTGAAAAGCATTTGGAAGCTGCAACTGGTCCAGAATGCAGCTGTGCAGGTGATTATGGATGTATCACGATACACCCATATAACACCACTCCTGCATTAGCTGCACTAGCTTCCGGTGGACTTCTGGGTGCAATTCAAGGTGCTGGTTATGACCTTTAAAGACCTATATGGCTCAGGACCGGGTTACTTTTGAGACTGACTTCTACCACCATATGCTTCCCAGGATCCTGTCAGAGCCCTCAGGGTTGTCCTCCTGTGGGTCCCGTCAGCTAAACAATACTGACTGGAGGGCCTGCGGAGAAGATCCTTCTCAGTGGCTGCACTGACCCTCTGGAACCAGCTGCTCCTGGGGATTCAGATCATCCCTGATCTGTTGACCTTCCGCCAAGCTATTAAGACCTAGCTATGCCAGCAGGCTTGCAATGACTCCACCCGAGGGGAGGGTTTTAAATGTTTAAATGTTTTAATGTTTATATATTGATTGTTTTACATTTTTATTGTATTTGTATGCTGTTTTAATTTGTTGTGAGCTGCCCAGAGTCCTGTGGGAGTTGGGCAGCTTAGAAATCTAATAAATCAAATCAAATCTAATCTAATAAACATTTTACTCAGAAGTAAATTACTATTGTGTAACTAGGTCAATAAACCAAAACTTTACAAAAAACTTCCAAAATTTGCTAATTTCAAAATAACTGTGTTCCTAATTGTATAACATGATAAACAAACCAAGACAGAACCATGTAGCCATGTCTGCAAACAAGTGGGACCAGAAAACATGACATTATGCCTCTTGTTTATAATCTATTGGCATGACAAGACTCTACATAGTTCTAAATAATTATTGTGAATGGAAATAGTGAAGGACTGGCCTGCAGTGCCTCTGCCAGTGAAAACGGAGCTCAGGGCGGCTGCATGTGGCCCCCGAGCTCCATTTTTGCTGACAGAGTGCTGCAGGAGGCCATTGCAGCCGAAAATGGATGTTGAGCTGGCCATGTCCACCCTGGCCATGCCCCTCCCAGCCCCCCAAAGTCAAACACAACCCTGATGTGGCCCTCAAAGAAATTGAGTTTGACACCCCTGTCTAAATCAATTAAGAATGGTGTCAATCTCTTTGAAGGAAGAAGAAGAGTCTATGAAGACAAAATTTCTGAACTTGTCTTTGATGCCATGCAAATTGAAATTCAAGATGCAAATAATTTCAATGTTTCAAGTTTGAATCCTGAATCATGAGAACAGCACCCAACAGATTGGCTTCTTCCTGGCATTTTCATATGATCACAATGAATCTTATAGCACATTATTGACTTTCAGGGATAATCACTAATGTGAATGATCTATTCAGGTCTGTAGATTAATACTGGACAAGAGGCTGAGGTCTAGGGCTCTTCGTTATTAGTTTTGTTCCTCAATTATACACTACCAGTAACAAGTCACCTACAGCTATGTAAGTCATTTCAATGGGTATATATTTCTTCAATAATATTGGTTACAGAGACTCTTAGCAATCTGTTAGCTTCAAGCTAAATTTATGTTCATCCTGTCTATCAGACACTTTGTATCATGGGGATTTAAAATTTAAGTGCTATTTTTAATTGACATTTGTTGTAGTGTTGCAGTGATACTCTGGAAAAAGGCCTGAAATGCAAGTAATGATCATTCATTGCTTCTGTTGTGAAATATTGCTATCAAGACTAAGTACTTGGGTATACTGGCTGAAGCTAAGCATCTTAAAATATTATTTAGTAGCAGTTTCATACAGTCCTTTCCAAACTAACCAATACTAAACTCCAAAATGTTGCAATAAATATCTATCAATTTTTTTACCTAAGGCAAATACAAGACATTGCTCAAGAAGCTAAATAAATAATAAAGTCCAAATAAAGAAATAAGCTAATTAAACTAAGAGCTTATGTATTAAAATGCCTCCAGTGTAAAAAAAGATTGAGAAGGATATAAAATACTTTAATCGTCATAACAGATGAAACAACTTGCCTATCAGAGGTATTAGCAAAAGTCTGAGAATGGCAACGTGATGGATTATACAGTAAGAAGATTTAACAATTTCCTCCCAGAATTACAGTTTTCTGAAAAGGACATAGTACATGCACATAGAAATCGAAATATCAAGCTTTTGAAGCTGAATAAACCAAGGAATATTATAATTAATTTTCTTAGTGAATAAAAATTCTTTGAGGCAAAATTTATTTCTTACAATTCATATTTGTCCATTAGAGACAAAACATTAGAGACATTCATAGAGACAACATTATTTTTGTCAGGAATTCACAAGCTGGAGGAGGAATTTAACTGGGAAAGAGATATTTTTTTGTTTTATCAAGGTATTAGCCTAGCTGCCTTAAAAACATGATGACATTTAAGCTTCTTACAGGATTCTGATAAAATGGGAATTCAGTATAAATGGGAATTTCCATTTAAACATAGTAGATTGAAACCACAAGGAATAGAAACATTTTATATTATTCTGTTTATGAATAAAACTGGCTGAGTTGAAGAAGATTCCCTCTGATGGCTCTTGGACAAGGAATGTCCTTGGACATTAAGCCAAGGAGAAACAGCTGCACAATGAAGCTCCCAGCTGGAAGAGGATTCGGACACAAATATGAGCAAAATGGGGGAAAATATAAAATGAACCCTTTAGACTAAAAGTTCTTGTATGGTATTAAAATATTAGCTCATATTAGAATTGTTAAAAATTAATATAAGCAGGTAAAAGTAAAATTATAAGGTCCAATTGTGTCCAACAATTTGGCCTTTCCTAATACAACATTCCTTTTCATCTCACATACTTATAAACTTGTGAAATACTAACACAAAAATTTGTTTTGTATATAGGGTAGTTAACAGTGCCTCACATTTCACTTCCACACAGTAAAAAGCCAATTACACCAGAAGCTAACATTCTGTACATAATATGGCAGTACCTTACCTCTAGTTGGCAGGCTCAGTGAGCAGATCCATGTTGACTGGATGTCAAGCCAGCAGAAGATTCTACCAGAATAATGCTAAAAGCATCACTTGCCTTGAAATTTAAGGGCATCTTCCTTGCTGCCCTCTTGTACCACAGGAAACAGCAGGCCCAAACCTGCTTCACACTTGGATCACCTTCACCATTATGCAATTGGAAATGTGGGTATTTCATTTTGGGGGATTTTTTGTTTTGTTTTGATTGCTCTTCTACCTCACGTTTTTGTTTTACCTGCTGTTCATTTAGTTTCCTTTGAATCTCCTCGGAATCACAAGTTTCATAGACAATGGCTTTGGATAACTCTGATTCAATATGGGCGAGCCAAGATCTCAAGATGCTCATGTTCTTATCCAATTGCTGGATTGCCACCAAGGTCTCCTTCAGCTTCTTCATCCTGTTGAAAGTCACAGACAATATCATGAGCATGTTTATTCAGGAGCTCTAGATATCTGCCTTTTTAATTGACATATTTTAGCAATTTTTATTATCGATATAGTCTTGATTTTTAGAATGGATATGAATAATATAACCCCGTATGTTCATCTACAGGCATAAAAAGTATAGTTAAATGTGCAAATGATCTTGATAACTATTAAAGAGTGATTTTTTAAAAATACATTTATTACAATAATTACTTTTAGATCATGCAAATAGAAAAAAGCTTCTTTTAATTTTCATTTAGCAATGAATGCTTCAGATTCAATATTTCCAGTGAACGGAAGAATCAGTGTGGTGTAGTGGTTAAGAATTGTACTCAGAATGGGAACTGTAGATCTTTTTCATTCTTAGCAGGGGTGGGTTTTTGTTAAGACAGGCTACCAGTTCGGCAAACCGGTAGCTAAATTAGCTGATTTTCGGCCCCAAAGTGCTGTGTGTGCAACATGCACTTGGCAAGTGCACATGCTTTGCATGTGCGCACACACAAAATCCCTGCACCAAGTGAACCGGTTGTTAAACCAGGAGAAACCCACCTGACTCTCAGCCATGCACTGACTGGGAGACTCTGGGCCAGTCAATCTGTCTATATCAGTCCAATCTACTTGACAAATTGCTGAGGGGAGGGTCAGAACCAAAATATGTCTTGAATTTTGCTTAGGGTATATATGATACTTAATTTATCTTTTTAGTTTTCAGAAGGTACTGGGGAAAGATCCTTATCTTCTAGCATGCAGTTTAACTAAACCCTCGCCACTTCTTGGGAAGAGAGGTTGGTGATGGGCCTTGAGTAAGTTTGTGTGCACTTGTGTACATCACAATTATTTTTTAAAAAAATTTCAAGATGGTGATAAAAGAGATACTGTATCAACAGCATCTGTGGAGAAGGACAAACTCTGATAACAGGAAGAATATTTATTAAGCAATAGCAATAGCATTTAGAGCTACAGTATATACCACTTTATAGTGCTTTACAGCCCTCTCTAAGCAGTTTTACAGGGTCAGCATATTGCCCCCAACAATATGGGTCCTCGTTTTACCCACCTCGGAAAGATAGAAGGCTGAGTCAACGTTGAGCCTGGTGGGATTTGAACTGCCAAATTGCAGGCAGCAGTAGTCAGCAGAAGTGGCCTACAGTACTGCACTCTAACCACTGCGCCACCGAGGCTCTTAAGGATTACATGGTAGCAATAAAAGTGATTAAAACATCATCATATTCCACTTTAATTTATTTTTGGAATGCCATCTGTCGGTCTTGTTTAAGGTTGCCTAGTCCTCAGGAAGAGATGAGTAAAAAAACCATCTGAAAGTTTAATACTGCCCAGAGTTGCTGCTGTCAGATGGTCAGCCATATAAATGTGATAAATAAATAAATAAGCGGGGAGGGGGGTTAGGTATCTTTTGGAAACATTTTGGATTTATTATCACTCTAGCTGTGCAGGACATGTAAAGTTGGTTGACATATGGTCTGACACCATATGTTTGTGCTTGTTAGTCCTGAGGGATTGGACAGGGGTCCTTGGATTTGTCAGCTTGGCACTTGTATATTAAGTTCATATCCCTCCCTAGTTGGTCAAGCCTCCGAAGAGATGATCTCGAGGTAATTCAAGCAGCTATGAGTTCAGCCTTGAGAGATGGGATGATGAATTCAAGCTGTGTTGAAGTAATGGTGATCTGCACCATCATCAATAAGCCACTGTTGGACTAAACAGTGTTGGAAAACTTCTATCCCATCTTCAATTTTTCCTTCGTGGGTAAGTTTGTTAAGAAAGTAATTGGATTGCAACTCCAGAAGACTCTAAAGAAAACCGATTATCTGTATCTCTTTCAGTTGAGTTGCAGGTCTGGACATAGAACAGAGATGGCACTAATCACATTTATGGATGACTTATAATAGACATGGGAGTGGTTCTCTTTGATCACTGAGCAGCTTTGATACTATTGATCCTTCTGATTTCAAGGGTTGGAAGTACAGTGTTGTAGTAATTCTCCTTCTACTAGAAATGGATTCGGTTGAGGTTGATTGTTGGGAGAGGTCTAGCCCTTGGCCCTTGCTTTGTGGCAGGCTCAACTTTTTTTTACTGCTCTTGCTTAGCATTTACATTGGGCAACATGATCAGATCATCTGTCACAATGGAGTTAGAGATAATCTTTGTGCTGATGATACTGAACTGTGTATTTTAACCTTTGGCCAGTTAAGCCATGTTTTAAGGTTCTATCTCAGATTCTGGTGGCTATAGCAGTCTGGATGGGGAAGAATGGGTTCAAACTACTTGGACAGCAGGTACAAAATGCAGAAGTGTAATGTGTTATTTATGCCTGTGTGATAAGATATGGCAGAATTAGTCTATCACTTCAGCATTACCTCTGAGATTCAAATGGTCCCAGTCCCTACCTGTCTTTTAAAAGGGTTTGAAGACCTGAGTTTTCTCCAACAATGGAATCAGAAATGTTTGTGCCTGTTATGACTGTACAACTGTTTATATGTATGGCTATTTTAAGCTTCCTGAATATGCCTCAATAAGAATATAGTAAATAAATATATTATAAAGTGCCTTCACATTTTCATCGCAATATAAACAATTTTAGTAACTTATCACCTTCTCTTAAAATACAATAAATGTATTTTACCCCCCTGCCATGTCCCATCTCTTATCTATAAACAGATGTATAAACAATTGAGTTTTAACGTAAGCAAAAAAGCCATTAAACATTACCAGAGATAACAATCTATTTAGTTTTAACTATGATCAAATAAACCAACTTTATATTCCTTTCTTTTACTTCTATCAACCTTACTCCTTAGCCCTTTCAAATAATGATGTAAAACTTGATTTCATTTTTTTTCTTTATCCCTTCTCACAAAAATTTTCAAAACTTTTAACTCTTTTGTAAATCCCATATAGGAAAATTGTCCAGGTCACTGTCATTTTTGTTGTTTGTATCCCTTTTAATTATTAGGTCATCAGATAGTTTATTTTGTATGTCCAGTGTAACATCTTTTTTCATGTCATCTTGTAGTCTATTGTTATTTAATCCATTTCCAATTCAATCTCAATCTTGTCATGCAGAATTTGTTTCTCTTCTATAGCATTTTGTAGTCACAGACTTTATTTAGATGCAGACACTATTAAAATTAATTATAGGTCCATCGTTAAAAATATCATTTAATAAAGATAGTGTGTGAAAATAAGCTCTCCCTTTTTCTATGTTTGGGCCAAAATTAGTACAAGGGTAGCAATGCTTATTTTTGTGCACACTTCTGCAATGCGTTTCTTCTCTTTCTGGAAGCCCCCCTCCCCCAGAGATTAACTATAGTAATAGAATTCTTTATTGGCCAAGTGTGTTTGGATACTCAAGGAATTTGTCTTCAGTGTATATGCTCTCAGTGTATATAAAAATATGTTCATCAAAAATAATTCAATCTAATCTCCTATTGTAATTCTCTTTTGCTTAGGGCCAAAGTTTGTGGTTTATTTCAACATGCGTCTGGTTTTGAAAAACTAAATACCTATCATAGCAGAACTGTCAACAGTCCTTTATTCATGAAATGAACACGTTATTGACTAACGTAACAACATATTTTGAGTCTTAGTCAGATACTCATGCTGCATACTCTCGCCAAAAATTTACTGTGCATCATTTTAGAAGCCTACATTTCACTAGAGCATGCATCCATTTCAACTGAAAATATATACAATCATGCAAACACTGCAAGAAATAATTGTAGGCAAAAGCGATCTCCTCTCTGAGATAAAACTGCAACAATATTTATGGAAGCTAACTTTCTTAGCAAAGTGTAACATCTCCCATCATATTGCTTCAAGAATCTGGGGAGGATTTCTTTTCCTGCTAAAAAATATCCAACATCCCAAAAGAGCAGATTGAAATCAGCACATGACAGGTCTAAATTTAGCAAGCTTAATCCATAGCTACAGTAAATCTCATTGACTTGCTGAACTTTTTAAATATGTCTTATAGTTTGACATTGTCTTTACAATTATTTAGAAGTAATAATTATTTAGTACAATTATTTATTGTTGGATAAATATTCTTAACTTTAAATTAATACTTTAAATGTATTACCTCGAATTAAGTACTGGAAACATATTTCAATTTAACATACATGCAGGGATAATTTATTGTTTTATTATTGTTCATGAAAACTTTTTCAGATATGTAAACTTTAAAGTATGTTTTAATTGAAGAGATATATTATGACTCAACTGCACTATAATGTGCCATGGAGTCACAACTATGAATAAATAAGACAGCTGTTTGCTAATAATAACCTTCTTTAAAAAGGAGCAAGAAAAGTGATTTCAAAAATTGCAGTCACACTGCTTAATGAAATAAACAGAAAGCAACTACAAAAATATTGTTCTTAATGTCAAATAATACGGATGTTGCAAATCAATCCTTGGTTATTTAACCTGAGTAAAATTTTGAAATACTTTTTTGAAACTCTTTTTCAATTTTTTATGTTAATTTTTCTACAGTTTGAAATACTTCTATAAAACCACTCCACACATAATCCTTTTTCCATGCCACATTTACAGCGGAAAACATCTGACATTCAAATGCATTTTCTATGTATATTCCTGTGTGTTGTATCTTCCATGTTTTAATTGTAGAAAGAATTTTTTTTCATAGAGCCCATTATTTTTCATGCCTATTTTTCATGGATCTCTTCATTACCAGAAACCCTTTATTAGGAACAGTAATAAAACAAAGCATAATAATAATAAAAGATTCAAAACTTTGCTTGCCTTGACACATCACAATTGCAGTCAGGAAGCTCTGAATCCACACTGTGACCATCTTCCATTTTCAGGACGTGTAAACCCACCAGCACCAGCATTAAATTTTCCAGGATAATAATTAAGAACATTCAATCCAATTATTACTGGAAACTGTACTTTACAGTACTGTGCAAACAGTGCTCACCCTCCAAACAAAAGTTGGTAAGTCACTGCCTGATAACATGAGACTAAGCTACGTGACAAGTGGTCATGTTTCTAAATAAAACTTACATTCATCAACATGTGCCAGGATGATCTTCAGGAATGTAGGCCGTGAATGGAGGAGGGGAAGGATAAAAAAGTGTCCACTATAAATTCTGAGCAGCTGTGGACTAACATGTCCAAAAAGGCAACCCAGGAAAAAGAGTGTCAAAGAAAAATTTAAAAATGGGATATTTGTTTGGTTTGCTCCTTTGCTGGGTGCTATATGAACTTCCTGTTCCTGTTTTATAATTTTTATGAAGCTTTCCAACTGTTAGGAGGCATCACCAAAGGCAAGTAGCGATGAAAGGTATTTATGAACCATCTAAAATAACTGAACTTTGACAAAGGTACAAAACTAAAGGGAAACGGTAGAGTAAAAATAACAATCCATCATTCATACTGGGGTTTTTTTCAGATCAATAAAATTTAAACAAGTTAATTTTAGCATTTATTTAATAAAACCATGCTAAAATAGTATACTTACCTATACTGTATTTAAATTTAACTGCTGTTAACTTCTTGAAGAACACGTTAATATTTATGTATATTGAAAGCCGGAAATTTTATAATTTTATACTTTATATATATAATTTTAAATGGCTGAAAAATGGAAAGCTATAAAAGTGTCTTAAGTATAATTTTCCTTTCAACCACGACAGACTGATAAAAACATGTTGTTGTCTAAATACTGATGCTTTAGATTTTCTATTTTCATGATATTATTTGCTTGAAAACCCACATCCTGAGGAGCTATCCAGTACCACAAAATGTAACAATCTCTGTTTTAATGAATCTATTTGAATTAGCCTTTGCAGCCTACCTTGACATGAAAACCTTTTGTAGAAGAGGTCTATTCCGTCACAACAAAATAGTAGGTACCAATGAACCACAGAAAATTACAAAATGATTAAATGGAAACCAAATGGTTAAGTACCAATTGAAAAACAGTTAATATACTATAGAAACTTCTGATGTGCAAGTGGTGTTATACCAGAATAAAGGATTGATCCTGTTCTAGAGGTGAGAGGCAGGGCATTTTGCAAAAGTAGGATATTGTAAATACTGAAGTTTAATCTCAATAAACAGTTCATCAGTACTGTAAATCTTTCTTTTTGACTGGGTCTTAATATAAAAGTAAGGCTGTTTTGTTTTGTTTTTCTTTTTTGTTAGTATTTGTGTTTATATCCCATTTGCACTCTGCCAAGATCAGAAGTACTACTGAACACATGCATGCATACAGACATACATAGCATACATACCTGGCTGCAATGAGATCTAAAAGATGTTGCCACCTGTCATTGACCTTGCCAAGTTTATACTCAATCTCCAGAGCTTTGCTTTCATGGCTTGCTTTAGCAAGCCGTTCTCCCATTTCCTGAAGCTGCAATTTATTCTCTTGGGCAACTGCAATTTCATCTTGATAATCCTGAATGACAGAAGAACATAAAAATCCCCAGTAAGCATTTTAAGAAAATCTTCTTGCTTAGAGCAAGAAATGGTTCCTTAGTTACTCTGATCTGAGAAGGTTATGTCTAAATAATATCTAAACATGATACTCTGTTCTATAATTCTGAAAGTCTTTATAGGAGATAATAATCTAATATACATAGATAACAAGAAAATAAAATCCCCAAAAGTTTGCAAATTGTTCAGTTTAGCCAAATTAGTGCCATTCAGGTGTGTTGAAATATAAAACCCAGATTTTCCAGCCAACATGGCCTTTATAAAGAGCATCATATTATAAAAGACCATACAGGATTGTATCCAAGATTTTACTGAACGGCTTCCTGGGATATAGCATATTGCAGTTCTGCTAAACTAAGAATATTTAGGGAATGGTCTGCAATAGTAAAGCAGAAGCCCTGTACCTTTTTGAGTTTTTCAATCATTTCTTCAATGAGGATATCTCCATTCTGGGAAACTTTACTCTCCATTTGTGTCAACCATTCACAGAGGTCTTTGTTCTTCTCACTGAAGACTGCCCATTCATTCAGTCTCTCACTCACCTGCTGCCTCCTCAAGGAAACCTTTAAAGATGCACAGAAAGAAAGTTAGATTATGATAACAAGAAAAGTTAGGCATAATGTTCACCCTGCACTAATATGATTGCTGAAGTTAAAAAGAGAGATAAAGTTTCAACCATATGTGATTTCTTTAACAGCTTAACAATGGTTACTAATCTTAGGTTATTTCGGGCCAAATTGTAATGAGAAAGACAGTTGTACACAAATACTAAAAGTTACCAGACACGCAATTAGGTTCCAGAGGAAGATAAAAGTATCCAGGCTTATCAGTTGCAGATAAAGGTGTACGTCATATAATGGCAGTCAGGTACAGTAGATATATCTACAGCTATACCACTACGTTTACGTCTCAGATTACACATAAGTGTAGAGATTACTTTTAAATATATAGCTGCAACTAGTCACAAAGAGACTGCATCTTTTAACGACTATACCGTTAAAAAGGAAAAAAGGGCATAATATTTTTGAAGTAGTTTTCCCAATGCAATAAATTCTAAGACTATGAGATCAGATTTCTTGATCCTGCTGCTACTGATATTGTTAATTTGGTCTACTATAACCCAACTGGCTTTTTAAAAAATTCTAAGCATACAAACATGGTAGGCAACTGAATTTTAAAAATGTAACCTCCATTGATAAAAAAACAAACATTACTGCAATAGTATTTAAACAATTTGCATCCTGCAATATCTCCTATAAATGACTCAGATATTTCATATTTATATATTAGTTTGTTTATGGGATTTAGTCCCACCTCAGTCTGTTAATCCATGACCAAGAAGGTGGATACAGGTAACATAAACAACCCCCCCCCCACACACAATAGGAATGACATGTTAAATGAATAACAAATTACAAGAACAGATTAGGTTACTGTCACTCCTAATCACTCAATCAGTCCACTATGGCCTTCAAAAGAACTACGTATTTATCAACTTCTAGAAGGCTATTTGGAGGCCATCCACAGACAGCATCCTGTCAGAAGGATGGCTTGTAATAAAGAAAGACGTAAGGTCTCTGATCCCATTAGATCTGACATGTAATTGAAAAGGAAATAGAAGAACGGCACAAAATGTTCCCAGAATAAATGTATAACACAATTTCTTAAATCTTAAAATGTAGGTCAAAAGAAGATTAAGCAGAAGCAAACCAGCCCGAGAAAAAAAATATTTTTATACTTTTTCAACAATCTAAGCTTTACTTACTGCACCTGTTTCTTCTTTTCTATAAATGTAGTTCCTTCTCAGCTTATGTATTTCCTTTACTGAGAAAGGAAACACTTAAAAGAATCACCACAGCCCATATTTAGATATGTAAAACAAGATACAAATGATTCTAATTTCCTTTTGTGGTTTTTTTTTCATACCCCAGTATCAAGAAACTATTCTAATTCTTCTCTGTGGAACTAATCTCCTTTATTGCA
This sequence comes from Aparallactus werneri, assembly GCA_032468035.1. Lineage (NCBI taxonomy): Eukaryota > Metazoa > Chordata > Lepidosauria > Squamata > Lamprophiidae > Aparallactus > Aparallactus werneri. Next base: position 189,151 of record JANHFQ010009183.1, on the reverse strand, counting down.
TGGAGAACAACTGGTCAGGCCAAGCAGGAGAAAATGCAAATTTGCCAATGACTCAAGATCAGAAATAAGGAATTAGTTGTTCAGTGTGTGCAGCATAATTTTTTTTGTTTATTTAACTCTGTTCTCCTCCCCCACCTTCCAATTTAGCCAGCGTGCATTCTGTCTCTTGAGCCTTTAAAGAATAAACCCAACCAAATAAGTTTATTCACAAGTGTACCCTGTTCAAAAAACTTGAATGCCTTTCTAACACCAATCAAGGTTTGTGTTAGTAACAGTGCACTGTGAACATGCAACAATATTGGGATGCTCTTCTCAGCCAACCTAAGTAGATGATAGAACATAATAATAATAATAATAATAATAATAATAATAATAATAATAATAATAATAATAATAATAATAATACTTAGACT
>JANHFQ010009183.1:58670-71582 GCA_032468035.1 Aparallactus werneri | reverse complement strand
AACAACAATAAAAAAGTCTAAAACAAGTATAAATATATGCAAGAGTCTTAGCGCCTGGTTTCATGGAAGGTGCTTTTGCAATTTTCAATCTAGTTGCCTGAAATTCTACAAAAGCTTGCCCAGAATTTGTTTCTGAAAAACAATATTGAAAATACACAAAGAAAGCAAAAGACAGTCCAATATGAGTTTCAAATGTATTATGCAATTTTATTAGATTGACACATCAATAGAAGATTCTACTATTTATTCCCCAATGGTGACCAACAGAAATTGGGGATTTTTTCTTAAATAAGAATACTTACAGAAATCTTCAGAAGGACTCAAGATGATACCCTGACTGCCGGCCAGGAAAATGGGCATTTGTGTCATTTTTGAAAGCTGGGCAGCTTGTTATACATTTAAAAATGTTATATAACGAAGCTATCAAAAACATGGAAGCTAAATCTCTTAATTTAGGCTTCAGATTTAGGAACACTAGAACTGTTTTTCCTCATTTCTCATACACTTTTTGCATTACAATTTCTCCTTCAGTTAAAAGTAGACTTTCTTCAGAAACAGTTGTCTTTCTTTGATGTTTTTCATTATTTCTGAGGTTATAATATTTAGAAATGTTTGAGAACTTTACTGATTTTTACTTGCCTCGCAAAAAAACTGAGAACTAGAATTGAGAGTTAAAAACATTTAAATGGAAATAAGAGACTTTTCTGAATAGAAAGAGCCTTGTCTGTAGGAAAGGTGTCTTGTTTACATAACAATTGTAAAACAAAACCTTGAAGGCCAATGACCAGAGCACAAGAGGGCTACATTAAAGAAAACATTTTTATGAGCTGCTAAAGTGCTTGAGCATTTTAACTCTTTACTAGAACTAGAAATCCCTCTGGAAACAAATGAGATGGAATTTACAAAGGCAACAGAATGACGATTTAAAGACTGAAAAAGACATCGTGAATTACCTTTTCAAATTGAAATATAAGAAATTATTGTATTTACTTCACAGAAACTACGAAGCTAACAATAAATATTCAAATTTTTGTTTTTATGTCTCATTCAATGAAAGGAGGCTACGTGGTGCAGTGACCTAGAGTTGGAGCTCTAACCCTAACCCTAACCCTCACACTTAAGAGGCTGTGAGTTCAATCCTAAGTAGCAGCAGATATTTATCTCTCTGGGCCCAATGAGTAAATATCAGCTACAAATTCTGCATTGGCGACAGGAAGGGCATCTGGTCAGTAATCACTCAGCTCCATTCAGTTGCCCAGACTCCACCCCTTTGCAAGGTATTACATTATGGTCATTTTTTAAACATTTGTATTATATATTTTTTTATTCTGTACACCACCCTGAGTCCTTCGGGAGAAGGGCGGCTTAAAAGTCCAATAAATAAAAATAATAAAATAAAAAGATCAAAAAAAATTCAATGAAAGGAGGCTATAGCTTTATGTCACTAGACTTGCAGTGCATATCACTTCAGTTAAATTATTCACCAAATTCAATACATTGATTTATTTTCAAAGAATAAGTTATTCCATTATCTTCTGGTTTGTTTAATTTCAAATACGCAGCAGAGTTATTACCATTGCTAGAGTTCCATGTAATTTTATAAAAATGAAGCCACTATAAAATTAGGGAAACATTTGAGTTGCCAACCCAGAAATCTTACTTGAAGTAATTGTAGTTCATTTTCTAGTTTAACTTTGTCAGCAGAAACATGCTGTTCTGTAGGTCTGACTGCAGTTTCACACTTCTCTAACCAAGTCAAAAATGTAGACATTTCCTTCTCCAATCTAGTGGAATATTGTAATAAATAAATAATTCCGTTAATCCAGTGCTACTAAAATATTTTTAAAATCTGCAAAAACTTTTGTAGTTGAAAAGAACATAGGGTACTTTTTACCTCTGATGTTGTACTAGACGAGTCTCTAAAGAGTCATGGCTCTCTTTCATGTGTTTCATAATATTTTCATGTTTTTGTTGAAGCATGACAATATCTTGATTTGCTTTTTCTTTGTTTGTAAGTTTGCGACAGCAAGATGATAAAGAAGTCAATGCTTGATTTATTTTTTCCAGATCTTGTGATATGTCCTGTTTCATACAAAGCCACAATATTGCAATGTAGTAACAAAAAGTTACAATTAAGTTTCAAGTGGTTTAAAACAAGCAATTTTAGAAAGTATAATACATGTTTAGCTATAGTACATTATTTCCCAATTTGTGAATATTTTTTCTTAATTTAAAAATCATCTATAAGTGATATCTTTCATATTGTGCATATAAAAGGTAAGCTTAAGGCAACTATACCAGTGGAGCTTTTAACTTGTGCCACAACAAACTAGTTGTTGACCACAGAAATCTCATATTTCTTCATTTGATAAATTCTGACTATAACCTGTCCAGAACAGTAAATGCCTTTTATTTATTGATCCTGTCAAACAAGTGATAAAGGTTGAAAACAAAAAAATATAAGTTTTACTACCGTAAGGACTTGGAGAGCCTTATAAGTTTCTGCTAATGAACAGGATGAAATATCAAGCTCCATCAGTTTGGCTTCAGAACTGTTTAAGTCTTCTTGAATCTGAATGAATAAAACAAGATGAAAAGAGGAAAAGGAAGAATAGGAAGGAAGAGGAGGTTACATTGCCATTTTCTATCAATTTAAATAGTTAAACTGGGATTCTTCAGAGTATATACTGTACTATGAGTTTCAATAGCTCATAAAGTCAATATGGTCTGAAAGAGTAATAGTCTGCTGCTTGCTGATATTTCTGTAATAACAGTTAATGCAATTAAACTAAAGATGAGAGTCAATATGGCGGAATGGTTAAGGCATCAGTCTGGAAACTGAGTTCTAGTCTTGCCTTAGGGACAAAGCCAGCTGGCTAATCTTAAACCAGTCATTTTCTCTTACACTAGGAAGGAAACAATGGAAAACCACATCTGAAGAACCTTGCCAAGAAAACTTCACTAGGGACTTCACCAGGCTGTGTCCAGGAATTGAATACTAGGCCAAGTGACTCAACTATGCATAAAAACATAGGAAGTGGGGTACAGGAAAATGGCAGCGCTTATCTGGACTGATAAGTCAAAATTTGAAATATTTGGCTATAGCAGGAGACAGTTTTTTCACCAAAGGATTGGAGACAGGTACAACAATGAGTATCTGCAGGAAATAGGGAAGCATGGTGGAGGTTCTTTTCTAGTCTGAGGCTGCATTTCTGCAAATGGACTTGGGGGTAGGATTAATATATTCTTAATGCTGAGAAATACAGGCAGATATTTATCCATCAGGGATAAATATCTGCCTGTATAGAGGTGTGTGATTGACTCCAAATTTATTCTGCAGCAGGACAACAGTCCCAAACAGAATACCATTAAGAACTATCTTCAATGTAGAGAAGAACAAGAAGTCTTCATCATTTGATCAATTGATCCTGCAACTGCCATAAAATAGGAACCAGTTGCTAAACATATGAACTTTGATCATGTGACCATGAAGATGCTATAAAGGTGATAAGTCACTTTTTTGTTGTAAGTTTGAACGGTCTCTAAACAAATTGTTGAAAGTCAAGGACTACCTGTAGACCCTTTGTGTCTTAATGTGGTTTAACGCTCAACTATCACTGTGTTTTTGAATGGCCTAGAAAAAATCAATGTGTTCTACCTTTCTAAAGTTTTCCTCAAATTTCTGCTGCACCGATGCCCTTCCTGCGATGGTTTCTTCCAAATTCTCTGTATGGTCTCTGAATTCTTCCCAGTATCTCCTAATTTGTGTCATCTTGGCTTTAATATGTGCTGATTGTCCAGAAGTAAGATACTGAGAGAAAAGTTGAGCATCCTCTTCTAGCTTTGGGATTTCGTTGGCTTTAACAGCTATTTCATTCTTAACAGCCTAAAATGTAAATAAGTGTACATAAAGAAGCCATATTATAGATTGTTTCATACATTATATATATTTATATTTATTGAATTTATACCCCGCCCCTCTCCGAAGACTCGGGGCGACATTACTTTTGCTTCAAACAAAATCACTTTTGCTTCAAACAAAAAAGGGCACTACTAATGCATACAACAACCACTTGTATCTATCATGTTATACATCATTATTAATTCATGCCTTTATTACAGTATCAAGTTTAAATATGCTACTGATAAAGCATAATTATTGAACTTAACTACTTTTCTTGCAACCATGTGGTCATTCTTTTCCATATATAACACCATTTTCATTTCTTAAATGATTCTATAGTAATCAGACAATTGTATATCATATAGCAATGTCACAAATTTTTCTGTGAAGTACTTTGCAATTGATTCAAATTCTAATAGACGATTAGTACTTATCAATTATATCTCCATGTATTTTAGGAGAAACACTGGTTATTAATATTCTTGTAACCATCATTCTTGTAATCAAATATCTTATTTACTCTAATGCAGTATAGCTAAATGTACTCCGTAATTTTTTTTTAATTTGGAACAATTAACTGTAGGTGGTTTGTTCAACAGAATTCTTTGGCTTTGCTCTAATTGTAGTAAGTATTGGCAAATCTGTTAGTCTATGAGATCATCCAGATTAACATGAATTAGCTACTTGGCTTTTTAAGCCAAATATGCAGGAAATGAAAAGTAAAATACACAATTCAATTAATAGTTTCTATTCTTTTGCCAAAAATTAATCCATGCTGAACACAGCAATATGCATACTACTGGACTTTTCCACTGAATTCACTGTAACATAGAAAACAGGCCTAGACTAACTTGTATTCTTGATCCACCTCTCTTTATACTGTTACAAGCAAGTGTGAAAAAATGTGAGATCACAGGCTGCATGTGACCCACCACTATTCTTTTTCAGTTGTTTGGGGGCTAGGAAACCATTTAAGGTTGTTGATGGTGGGGGAACTGAGTGACATAAACCACTTAAAGTACTCCTTTTGCCCCTTTAAATTCTTGATCTCCCTCCACAAAGTCAAACCCATTTTAGATCCTGTCCCTGACTACTTTTGAATTGTAGCCATCAACATTCTGATGAAAGCTTGCTGCCACTTTAGACAGATTTTTTTAATTTAAAAAAATTGCATTTTTATGCCACCCAACTCTCAAAGGACTCTGGGAAGCTTACAGAATCAGCATGTGTGTGTGTGTGTGTGTGTGTGTGTGTGTGTGGTGTATTATCCCCAGCATTTTGGGTTCTCATTTTACCTACCTCAAAAGGATGGAAGGCTGAATCGACCTTTAGCCTAGTGAGATTCGAACTTGCCTTAATTACAGGCAGCTGGCAGTGAAGTACAAACACAAATTGGAGCACTTAACACACTGCGCCACTTACGGCTCAACTAGTTGGCTGAATTTCAGATAAGAGACAGAACCAACTTTATCAACTGAATTGGGAATTACTGAAGTCAGAAAAAGTGTTCTCATACCTCAAAATGAAATAAACTACAGTGTTAATTGCCTTTGCCAATGATACTGTAGGTTTTGTAACATTGAACAGAGATATTTAACAAAGCTTACATCGTATTCCTCAATGGCTATGGATCTTTGAAGACAGCCAGGATAATAAAATTATATAAAGCCAATATAAAACAAAATGCAAGTGATTATGTTTAATTATTTATCTCCTTCCACAAAGTCTGCCCTAAAATATGATTTTTAGAATTACTCTAAACAGCAAAGATACTTGGAGTGAAAGCATTCTTAATTGAAAAAAATATATGCGGTAAGATATTATGTCTTGACTTTAGCTACAAATGGAACAGTTTCTGTTCTCAGAAAGAACTTCATCATCTCAGGTTGCTTCAGATCCTGAAGATTGGATTACTCTTACAAATAGTAGGATTTATCATGTTGGGATTGCAGAAGGAAGAGGGGAGTTCCCCTTGTGATAGAGATCATGCTCTACTATAATGTAATATAAATTACATTATTTATAATATATTCACATACAACTTCATGCATGTCTTTTATTTGAATTTTATTTATTTACTTACTTTTCAGGAAAGATCATATAGTTGTAAATATATGGAGACAATTGGTATTCTTCCCTTTAAATAATTCAATGCTTTCTCCTGCTTTTGCTAAAGCAAAAGTGTATCCTTCTTGATGTATTTTAAAGAAAAGCTATTTCTAACTGCAGTTTTATAGATTAGTACAATGGAATTTATTCATGTGGATCATTTATCCTTAAAAACTTAAGGATTTATAAAACACTACTTTTATTCTCAATAAGAGGTAAAGAACAAGGAGAGAACTATCAGAGAAGATCTCATTAACATGAGACAGTTCTGTGAGAACCACTTACTTTAACTTAAATCCCTCAGTAGCCATATTTTATATTTCCACATTTAAAAAATATGGGTAAATAATGATACAGTAAATATTTATGTCCCCACACACCTAAAAGAAATGTTGTTCTACCAACACTCCTAAATACCAACTCTCTCCTATGCAATTTATGATCACAGTACTAGAACATTTTTCACTCAAAATTGTGGTTGACCCTAATGTAAGAAGACCTTGATGAGGCCAGATAAAAGTGTTTCTTTGGTTATTATTATGTAAATCACCATTTTATCTTAAAATGAAATATATGTAGCCCTCAGTTAAAGACTGCATAATGTAGTGACTTTTCAAAATTGCAAAGAAGCTGAAAAATTAATTTTATGATTAATTTTATGATTTTTGTAAGCTCTCATGCTTACAACCGTATTCCCGCAGTCATGTGCTTATCATTTGTAAGCTTCACAGCTAGCTTCTGACAAGCAAAGTCACTGGAAAAACCAGTGTAAAATTGCAATTCACAGTCACATGATGTCTCACTTAATGACAATAGCAGCACTGAGGTTGTTAGTTGGCTTGGCCGTAGAGTTGCAAGTTTTAATTATAGCCATTAATTGAGGACTACCTTATCCTTACTGCAAAGGCAATCATCTAGTTATACATATTACATAAAGCATTCAATATTATTAATACTGTAGTACAACACATGCTGTGATAAAGGACACCATGGTGAACTTCAGATACATCTATCTGTACTTTGAGGGGCATAAGGTAGGTAAGTCTAACATACCTGGACTACACCTGGAAAATAAACATTCCAGAGGAAAAAGTAGAATCTAGTATATAATATAAAGAACACAGAGCATATAAAAAAAGGTTTAGCTACCAATACTGAATCCAGGCATTCCTTTATTTTTTCAGCATTACTTCAGAAAATACACAAAATTATACATATTTTATCTAACATATTGGAATAAAATATTTTAACTGCAATACAGATTACAATAGAAATCATTCTACATTCTGTGAAAATTTACCCAGCATGTAAAGAACATCGCCCAAAAAACAATCCACTGAACTTTTCACATATACCAGTTTTTTCATTTAATTTAAAACTTTAAAATTTTGTATTTTATTTTAAACTCCTGCAAAACCTTTTGCCTTAGTATTTTTATGTCAAAGCATGTCTGTAGCTGTTAAAAGCCTACTCCTCTGCTGTGCAGATTTCTAATGGAGGGGAAAAAATAAAACAATATTTAATGTTACATAAAATGCGAACCAATCACCTTAATTTGGTTGATTTGCACATCCAGAGAAGATGATGGTATTTCCAAGGCATCCAGCGCTTTTTCTTTTTCATTGATCCAGAGGGAAAATGCTTCAAATTTTTTCCCAAACTGATCCCACTTGTTTTTCACCATTTCCATGGTTTTAATACTAAAATCAACCATATTTAGTGGAAAAAAATTAACACTCTTTTACTGTGTAACTATGTCCATTCTCTTACATGTCCAATTTAAAGAAATGCTTACATATTGGCATGCCATTTAAAAAAAAAACCAAACTACAAAATGTCTGTTTCTAAATTTAAAATTCTAGCATCTAAGAAATCTGGTCTTAATCACCTTCAGAGTGTTGGGAGTAATATTCTTTTCCATTTTCTGAAAAGAACAAAACTGGTGTGGGAAATAGCAAATCACCTTTTGAAATATTATTTTCAAAGGTATATTTTTAGAACAGCATGGAAATTAACCACCTAGCAGCTACCACATGGGTGGTTTTTAAATACGCTGGCTTATTTTCAGGTAAAGATTGTGACCATTTTAAATGTGGTGTAATACAACTGCGAAGTTGTGAGCTGAAGTTTTGATAGTGACCTACATGTCACAGTTATGATGAAGCCAGGAGAAAACAGAGAAACACGACTGAAGATTCTGAATATGTTCATATAATTCTATATGCAATATTCTTATTTGTTTGTTTATTGATTGATGTGCAAACTGGTTGTTGTAATATCCAAAGCAGATATTAAGTTAATAGGATAGGTATACTTAATTGTTAGCCACAATGGTTTAATTTTGGCCCCCCGACACATGATTCTATCAATAATGCCTCAATATTGAAGCTTGCAAAATAAATTAGAGTTTAAAACATCTTGCTTTATTGACAAGATGTTTATTGTGTGAATCCAGCAAATATTTTTGTACTGCAGGTGAAAAAATGGCACCGTGTTTACCAGTATATACAGTTCTGCACATAGTTTTCCTTGAAGCTATTTCTCTTCCTAATACTTTCATCACTGAAAACTGTTTCCCAAACCCCAGATGAAAAAGATTGTTGCCTGCATTTGGCCATTTTCAAAAGCCCTTTTGCAAGACTGCACAGTATGTGAATGCATTAGAAACCATAGAATTATACAACTGAACCATACATTTGTACAAACTCATCTCCAAAATATTTAACCAGCCAGGCAGATATGCATGCATATTTTGTTAAAATAACAACCATCTAGTTTCAGCTAGCTATATTATGTTTAACTAAGTATCAGTCCTAAACTTGTAGTAAAAAGGGTCAAGACCAATCCAGTTAGTTAGGTATTTCAGACAGAAAAAAAAGGTCATACAATGCAGTTCAGAGACAGTAGAAGCAATGCCCTTCTTTGCTCATTTGTAACAAAGGAGAAATAAGTTCTAAATAATTTACAAAGCAAGAGCAGGATTCATGGAAAACAATTATTCTTTTCAGAATAATTTCGAGAGGATAGAAAAAATGGAAAGGATAAAGAAATCTACAAGGAAAAATTATATGCTAAGAGTTTTTGGGATCTAGAATATGAAATGCTAGAAAAATATTCAAAATGCCATAATTTAATTCCCTGCTCAGGCATCAAGCAACATTGAACTAATTATTAAATCAGCCTCATGAACTTATTTGTAAAATGGGAATAATATTGCCCTGTCTCCTAAAGTTCTGGCAAAGATGAAATAAAGTATAAAGCATTAAAGTCACTATGTGATAAAAGTTGTTATACAGTATTTTTCCTTTTATGTAGCTCTCAGTGTAATGCTTTCTAGTCTCCAATTTCTAACAGCCAGATCCTGGTGAATAAATACAAAGGGATACAAAGAAAGAAGATAGATAGACATTTTATCTATCAGTTGCTTCCATGGCCATGGCTATAGTCTGCTTGGAAAGTTCCTGTGAAAAAGGAATAGGGCACATTTCAGGGAGAGAAAGGCACAGTTTATCTTCTCACGCACTCAGCTGAACTGTAAAGAAAAATATTTTAAAAAGCAGACTGATAGTAGATTTTTCTAAATACCCTGAGGCACTGTAGGAAATGACAGTGTCTATGCTAGTGTCTATCAAATAATTTTGTTTTTATTCCTATACTGAATATTGAAGTGCATTATTATGACTTTAGTTTTGTAGTCAATTCAGAGTATTTCTCTCATTGAGAAGAATCATCCTAAATACATAAAATTTTATTCACAATAGCTCCTTCACACAATTATAAGGACACTTAAAGGACCAAGGATATTTTTCAATTAGGGAAAGTTGATGCTTTCTTTTTTTCTCAGATCTTCCACCACACATGGTATTAAAACAGTCATTTATAATAGATAAGTTATTATTTTATAACAGAATTTTACAATGCCTTTAAGACTCAACATTGCACTAATATAAGGCAAAAAAAGATACATTCCTTGTGTCAGGAAACAAATATTATGACTATTTAAGGACATACTCTTCTTCAAGTGTAGCTTCTACTTTTTTGACTTGTTCCTGAATTGATTTTGCTTGCTGCTGAAGGCTCTCCTTGCTCCTCTGGCCAAGCTGTATGGCTAAAGACTTCCTGACCAGATTCTCTGCTTCCATGGCCATGGCTACAGTCTGCTTGGAAAGTTCCTGTGAAAAGGAGGAGGCGCAAGTTAAACATCATTCTCAGTAACATTTTGCCAACAAGTGATAATTATCATCATCATCCATGATCACTTAGTCATACAGATGTTTAGACTGGGATTGGGATTTATACTCATCTATTAAGCTCTACCCAAAGATCAGGGTTAGACAGAAATTGGTGTTCGATGGTATTACATGTAGCATCGATGGGTGTAAGCTGTTCTAATAAAGATGCCTTTTGCAATTGACTGATGGTGCTTTTCTCAATGCCAATAGAGATCAACTGGTGCTCCAAATGTTTATTATGAATTATTATGAGCTGTGATGGCACAGTGGTTAGAATGCAGGCTACTTCTGCTGATTGCCGACTGCCAGAAGTTTGGCAGTTTGATTCTCACCGGCTCAATGTTGACTCAGCCTTCCATCCTTCCAAGGTCAGTAAAATGACGGCCCAGATTGTTGGGGACAATATGCTGACTATGTAAACCACTTAGAGAGAGCTGTAAAGCACTGTGAAGTTGTATATAAGAGTAAGTGCTATTGTTATTACTGTTATTGGAATTTGCTCCATATTCTTGTAAGCATGAAATACCAAAATAGGTTTTTAAAAATTACCAGTTCAAGAATATCTGATTTAAAAGAGAAAATTCATCACTGTAGGCAACTTAAAGACACTTTTGCTAAATAATACAGAATTTCCTTCTGTTTCAGTTTTCTTAGGACTGGAACCATTCCCAGCATGATTATAATACTTCTCTACTAATGTTTTATATTTGTTATTATTTGGTATTAGAGCATGGTTAATTTGAACCACATAAAAAAAGGATCATGGAATTTGCATATCATCTTTTCATTTTCAGGAAAAAGAAAATACTCATTTTTTCAACCTGGGAATCCACAGATACTGTGTTCTGGTTGACCCAGATTGAGGCTTTATTAATTTATTACAGCATTTATATGGCTCCGCAACTCAACATGATTGTAGATGACTTACACAAATAATCAACAATAGATGCAAAACGTAAAGGGAAAGAATACACAGCTTTAAAAACCAATTATCTTAATATTGTTTAGGTATATATTTATTTTAAAGTTACAGTCTTACCTGCTTGACCATCATTCAAGACAAGGAGTCACTAATAAAATGCACTTTCTTTTTTTAACAAAAAGAAACACATAAGAATTTAATACAGAACAGTAAAAGTCTTCCAGGACACATACTTTTGTCTTTTCTAATTCTGATGACAAACTCTCCAAGCTGCTAAAACTTAAGATGCGTTCAAGGGCAGAGCTTGCATGACTCAAATACTTGACAATTGTTTCTTTGTCTCTTTCAAACTGTTCCCATGTGTTTATTGTGAGCTTAAAAAAAAAAGGGAAAAAAGCAAAGTGACAGAATTATGAAATTACAGTTCATAATTAACATGAATGAATCATGAATTTTTCTGACTCACAAAATTAAGCTGCATTAAACCAGAATTGTCATTATCCTGTTCAAAATCTAAAATATTACATACAAATGAAATTTCCTACTAGATCCAAGACTTGTGCATCCTATTAGCAAAGATCAATAAGAAGTCCAAATGTAGGACATAATAGAAAAGAGTCTTCTGTACTGCGATGACAATTCTATGTGAATTCAATGATAAATTCTTGTAATTATCTAGGTAATAAGTCTGTTTGCCATTCCACTCATCAAATATAATTTTTCCTAGTAGCTTTTCTCAGAAGCTTTGCTAGTAGTCCTGGTATTTCCTGGTTGTTTCTCCACCATGTACTATCAAAATATGATTCCAAAAGCTTTTATCAAATTACCCAAGTTTGCTTGGTGTTACACCTTAGCTAGATTTTATATGCAAATATTATGTACTACTTAAAGTTCAAACCACCATTGTAAAATAGCTCCTAAAGTTTAATTATTAAACTCTATTCAAAAACTGTCTGATAATTGGATTATTACTAACATTTTAGATTGTTCCCAAGCCGTAAGAATAAAATAACTGTGCAAGAGCCATGTCAGAATGGCCTATAGTGTGGTTCTCCTCTTTTAAACATCTGTCTCTCCTTATTTGAATAGTTCAAAGGTACATTTTGTCCAACATTCTTTCTCAAAGTAGTTAATGAAATCCTATGAGAATTCCATTTCTATTTTTGCACACAAAAAATAGCATCAGAACTTTTAGAATAATTATGTTGTTTTAAGTGGGTTAATTCCCTATTTAAATGTTATCTTGTTGATTTCAGAAAAAATTTTTTAAAAGTCATGTTTTCTAATCATGGATAGGCCTAGTTTTCATGAATTTGTCAATGCCTCCCTCAATATTTTAAAGTTGAGGGCCATTCATGAAGTCTGGTGATACCCAGTTTTGCAGGTAAATTCTAGATTAATCTAATACTTACATTTCATAATCATATTATGAAAAGTTAATAATTTCACAGAGTAAAAAAGTAAGGGTGACCTGGTGTCAGTCTCTATTCCTGGACACAACCATGCAGGTCTCCTGGCAGAAGTACTAAAATAGCATTACTATGGGGGGAATTATTTATTTCCCACTTTAATCTGTAGCAATAACCTGATAGCACCCAATTGGAGTTCCAACCATGTACCCCAATTTGATCCCACCCTCTGACAAGTTTGGCCAGAATCTTGCATTTAAAACCTGAGCTAAGCCCGAAAAAAAGCTTGCCAGAAAACAGCTCATCTACCTCCCTATCTATCTATCTATCTATCTA
>JANHFQ010009183.1:10604-23895 GCA_032468035.1 Aparallactus werneri | reverse complement strand
GACTGAGTTTCTTGTTTAATGACAATAATAATAATAATAATAATAATAATAATAATAATAATAGTAACAACAACAACAACAACAACAACAACAACAACAACAAACCCAAAGAACTGGATTCATACAATTCATTTAAATCAAAAATAAAGAAACAATATACTGTCAGTGTTCCATGAGTCATGGAACAATTATCTTTGCCAATGGGTATTTTGCCTTAAATCAGCCATCAATTGAGACTATAACCTTATCAATGGAGGGGAAAAGATTCTCCAAACTTAACCAAGAGGAGATTCATGACTTTGATCAAACAAACTTGAAAATGCCACAGCTCTTTGTGTCATACATTTCTACAAAGGCCTATGACTATCTCAGGCTCTGTGCAATGTCATCTAGCTTTGTAAATCCATCTTTGGACACTTTCTTTATTCATCTCTTTAGAAATAAATGTGACTGTGTAAGAAATGAAAAAATGTACAGCAACTTTTGTTCAATTTCTGAATAATGTGCTTATTTGAAAAATGCATATTTTAATATGAAATCTCAACACTCACAAACATTTCGCTTAGATTTTACCCACAGATAAAAATTGGTAGGAAGATTTATGTCTTCTAAACTTACTTGAGAAGTAACTTTGTCCCAGGCTTGCTTTACCAGAGCTTGGTCAAGGGAAAGTTTTCCATCCTTTCTTAAAGACTGGATCGCATGTTCGACTAGTTTCCTCTTTGCTTCATATTGTGCTTTGCAATGTTTGAATGACTGCAGGGAATATGTAAGAACAAGGACACAGTGTTATTTATTCATCAACCAAATTTATAAGGCTGCTGTCCTCAAAGTGACTACAGGCAACATGCAGTATTAAAAGGAGTATAAAAAACATAAAGAATCTTTATAAAAAGACAAATTTGTTCAAGGCTACCACTTCAAAATCTAAGCGCAACATCCTTCAGTCTATTGCCTCTATTTGTTGGACTAAAACTCCTTTACTTTACAGTCATTGTGACTTTTTGGCTGATATAGCCTTTCTCAATGACATTCTGTTCTTCTGCTGCAACTAGAAAATCAGAAATACCTGGTATTTTTCTTGTAAACTTGCTTCTGTCATTTGTGTCCTTGACAAATCTCTTTCAAATTGTTCAATCCAAATTTTCAGATCTCTTAGCATCGGTTGATCTTTCTATGACAAATAAAAAGAGCATTCAAATCACAACCAAATTGCATGTATTTAACTTGCAACTCCCATCTTTAAAAAGATCAAGGAATTTAAAATAAGCAGCAAAAAGCTAAGCAAGATTCTGATGTAAGAAACGTATAAATGGATTATGAGTCCAGATAAATCAGGGATATTGACTTTTACTATAAGATTTTGGAATTAATATAAGAAATAAACAAGTCATGAGAAACAGACTTAAGATTTTAAGCACACAAGAAAAATAACATACATGCCTGCTGTCAGTTAACACTGGACAAAATGTTACAAAATGTTAAACATCCAAAATAACAAGATATCCTTGAAGAATGTAGCCAGAGGTTAGTAACTAAATGTCAACAGTGTCAGTAATGATGTCTGTCTTCTATGAATAGAATACGTCTAAAAGATGTTAAAAATGAATGACAGATATGGAACAATTTTATCTAGCAAGATAGAGAAAGAACAGCAAGTGAAACTACAAATGGCAGGCCAAGAGAAGAATTTGGAAAAAGACACTTTACCATATATACAAAAGAAAATGGCTGAGCTTTTAAAAAGTAAACATGGGAATACAAATGAGAAACCAGGAGAATGATCTTATTGGATCCAGAAAAAAAAGACTTGTTAAAGCCTTGAAAAGGTCTGTGTGATGGGATAAAAAAGAATTGAAAGAGGAATCAAATACCATTACGATATTAGATTGCATTATAGATTAAGGTTGTTACAAATAAAAGGAAGGAACAGAAAGATGGTTTATTTAATCAAAGTGAAACTAAGACTTGTTTTGCAATGTTCTGGCAGGATTGAAACATTGCTTATAGATAAGGTACAGGATATGTAATGAAGAGACAACGTTTAATCTTACAGGGAGTAAAGAGTTATTCTTGTAATGAAGATCTAAAGTCACTTCTTTGTATTTTTTCTTTATTATATTTTTTCTTCTTTTTCCCCTTTTCCTTCATTTTTAATGTTTTCCATTCTCTTTTCTTTCTATGAGTTTAATTTGTATTAATTTTTACTATTGTAATTACAATTCTTACTACAAACTATATTTTAAAAAAGATTTCATAAAAATGGAAAAATTATTACCATCAGGTCCCCCAAAACAACTTTTGAAATTATTTATCATCTTTCCATATTTGTGATCCCAATGAAGCCCACTATCCCATCTCTTTCCATTTCAAATTCTTTTCCTTTTCTTTCTAAATTGCATTTTTTTTTTCATCTGTGGTCCCAATGCTCATTAACTCAAACTATGTTTAGATGTCCTTTAAACCTTTACTACTGTGTCTGACAATTTTATTGTACATTGTAATTAAAAACATACATCGGCCTCCTGTGCATCGCCTGCTGTGTTATGAGGATCTGGATAATATTTCAGAAACTGTGCTACGTAGGTCATAATTGATTTTTCATCTGGTTTATCCACATCCACATCTGAAAAAAATGAGGAATTTAAAAAAAAAATAGAGGAAAAGCAAGACATAAAAACAAATGCTGTCTTTGTCACATGTGAAATAAAAGATCAAAACATTTGTAAATTTTCTAAATTGTTTTAAAATACACATTAAATGTTACCCTACCTTCAGGATCAAGGAGTCTTGGGATTCCCAATTCTGATTCTGCAATTGTAAAGGCCTCTTCCAAATTTTTTTTGTTAGATTGCGTTTTCGCCTTTTCCAAATCCACTAGTTCTGGACGGATAGCATGAATAACTGAATGAAAGGCAATACCACTTCTCCAGCTTTGTCCAAAATTCTTGACTTCAATCCCAGTTTGCCTTAACAATAAAAAAATAATACACTACTAAGTTGAACAAGCTTATTGTTGAACTTCTAACATTAAGCCATTATATTAAGGCTATATTTGCAATGCTTCTGGAATGAATAATCTATTTTGATTCAATTATCTATAATTTGATTCCATTTTGCTTTTTTTAAAAACTTTTAAATATAACTTAATTTATATGTCTAGAATTAGTACATGATAAATTCAGAAATTCCACCCTTGGCACAATAACTTTCAAAGTATTTTAAAACTGTAACATTACAGCAGAGGATCTAAATGGGATAAGAAAGGAAAACCAGTGATATTCCTTACAATTTTCCCTGGGTACAATATATTTTGTGTGCATGAATATAGTATAAACAAGTTCTGCAAGGAAGTTCCTCTCAAGATTGCCATCAAATTTAGAGACATCACTTATCATTCATCTAGTATGTCTTTTACTTCATCATACCTAAACAGTGGAATGCATTGCCTATGGAAGTGGTCTTTTTCCTACACTTTAGGAAGCTCCATCTGTTTTTCCAGGACTTTATTATCATTTTGTAAGATTATGTATTTTGTATTCTTGCACCTATTAGCTGCCTTGAATTTTCAGTTGAAATAAAAAGGGGGATGTAATTTGTATAGCTAAAAACATTGATTTGCTTTTACACATTCACATTTAGTTTTATGTTGCTAAATTATTGTCCAATTATCTCATGTTTCAATGTTCTAATCATATATTCAGACACTGAAATGGAAACACAAGTATTTTGCTCTTCTGCAAATTAGATGTTCAGACAAAGTAGTCAATCAAAATCTCTTCTAAACAGAGTACATCAAGGGAAATCAGGCTAGGTTAGGTCATATCTAATTAAATCAGGTTTCTCCCAATATAATTTGGCACACGGAAAGTTGCGGATGACACCTTCAGAGAAAAGATACCTCAACAGACACCTCACACCATCTGAAACTTTATATGGACTGACCAGATCCATAGTATAACCTCCAGTTCTTCCAAATAAGGCAGAGGGGATTTAGATGTAATGTGAATTTATAAGCTAAGTTTAAAAAAAGCAGGAGGTCAACCTAGGAAGTCACTAGAAATGGGTTTTTTTAATGTTTTTCCCATAGCAGATGTGTCTGCATCACCTTCTTTAAGGCAGCACTGGGACCCAAGTTTGAAGATCATAACAGCAACCAACAGAAACTCCCACTACAAAATAACACTATTAATATGCCATAGATAACTACAAAAAATTTCCCTTGCCATGTCACATCAGTACATAGATATTGCCTAAAATAGTTACTTGTGGTGTTCATTTAGCAACCACTATTATGACTGGCGGTTGCTAAATGAGCACCACATGGTTGCTAAATGAGCACCAACAAGACTGGCAACTTGTTTGTTAATTGAAGTAGTTGCTAAGTGAAACCACGACTGTGCTTATATTGCTATATAAATCTCCAACGTCATAAAAGTGAGGATTGGTTGTAAAGTTACTTTTTTTATCACTGTCATAACTGTCATAAATATATCTAAGAATATATTGACGAGAAGAGAAAATAACATCTCAAAGCAGAGGTGGAAACCTCCCACCCACGTACAAATCCTTAGCACTTTATAATGCTACTAACATTAGCTGACAAAACTCCTCATGCTGCAAAAAACCAGCAGTGACTTTGATGCCAAAAATGTTGAAGGACATCTATGGAGATTTTCAGTCATGCAGGTCATGGTTATGCTAAATATGCTTTTTCAAGAGGCAGCTGGACTTTGTTTTCTTTCCTTGAAGATGTTTCAAGGAAGGCACTTGGATCAGAAGCTTAACATCTTCAAAGGAAAACAAAGTCTGGTTGCCTTTTGAAAAAGCACCTTTGGGACACAATTGAAGGAGCTTAGCAGTAGGAATTACAGTATATTTTCTCTCAAACTGTGCCACTTTTGTCTTAAAATAACTCTTACTGAAGTGAAGAATGATGTTTAGGATTTCAATAGGATAAATATGTAGACTTATTTCCCCCCCTAATTTTTCATTCATCTCCCTGATATAAATGAATTTATTACATTGGTGAACTCATGCTTACCTTGCTGCTGTGTACTGCACCCATTTTAGCAAAGCTTTCTTTGCACTTCCTTGGACTTTAGTGAAAACTTTCCGCTTGGAGGGTGGACTGGCAGTTTCAGAACTGACAACGCTATCCACAGATGATGTACTACTGCAGAGTGACTGCAACTGTGGCAGGTTGTTCGTAAGTTCTTCTATCTGCATGTAGAAGAAAAACTTTCAGTGTACAGGTAATCCTTGACTTATGAGCACAACTGAGCCCAAACTTTCTGTTGCTAGGTGAGACAATTGATAAGTGAGTTTTGCCCTATTTTACTACCTTTCTTGCCATAGTTGATAAATTAGTAATCTGGTTGTTAAGTGAGTCTGGCTTTCCCATTGACTTTGCTTATCAGAAGGTCACAAAAGGTGGTCAAATGATCTTGGGACACAGCATAAGTATGAATTTTGATCCCGTGATCATGGGGATGTTGCAAAGATTGTAACTGTGAAAAATGATCCTAACTCACTTTTTTCAGTGCCACTGTAACTTTGAAAGGTCACTAAATGAACTGTTGTAAGTCAAGAACTACTTGTATTATGGGTATAGTGGAAATTCTGAGGTTAGCATTTTGTTCAACAGCTGATTAACAGGATATGAAAAATTATCATGAACAGGTGCAAATCAAAAATTGTCTAACAAGAAACTGCATTCTCAGAAGATACATCTTAAAGGATGTAGAGCAGAGTCATATTTATCTGCCTCACCCATGGAATTGAATTGGTCAAATGACATTTGTATGCAAGAACCAACTAGATGAATTATACCTTCACAAAAACTACACATTTATATGATTACTACAATTTTGATGATTGTGCAGGAACTAGGAACCAAGTCTGAAGAACATGACAGTAAGCAATATAAACTCTCACTGTCACCATTAAAGTGTAAATTGTTGAGCCTTCACACAGTGCTAAGGTCTACTAATTCCCTTTCATAAGGTGTAGCAGAATCCCTTGAGCAATGAGACCATTCTTGAGATTTAAATGAAAATAGGTATTATCACAAACTAGATCTACTTTTTTCCATCACCTTGCATCTTCCCTCACCGACTTTAAATCCTGCTCTGCAACATTTCTATTAGAAGTTCTTCGTGAAGCATGGAAAACTGTGGCAACTACAGAACATAAACAATCTCCTGACACTAGGAACCCCCCCCCCACACACACACACATCCAATCAAACACAAATTCTCCTAAATGCTTTTTTGGGGGAAATCATTTGAAGATTTATCATAGGGAATGAAAATGCAGGATTTGGAACAGTAGTATGGTAAGTATTGCCTCTGATGATTTCTGACCTAAATATCCCTATATCTTTTACTTACAATAAACACCATCAAACAGCAAACTATGCCTTTGGTAGGTGGTTAAAATACCAAATCTAATCTAAATATCTGGCTGACTTGTGCAACCAGTGTAGTAATGATCTATCTTTTATTGTTTTTAAAAAGGGGAAATACTATACCTGGAAATACAGGATTATTGTCCACACCAACCCAAGCACAATAGATGGTCTTCCATCAGCAATATCAGTTGAATTAATGTTGACAAGCTTAATCTATTTTGGGGTAGGGAGATGCAAACACATTATCATCATGCATTAGAGAAAGCCACAACAACTGGGTAGCCTGTTAAGATGGAATCATTTGTTGACATGTTTATGAGCCTTAATGTAAATAGCATATACTCTCAAAATCAATGCTACACCTACAGTTATTCTTCCAAATGTAAAAAAAAATGCTATATCAAACAGTTGTCAGTTTATGTTTATATTTCTTAGATGGAATGAAATGTACATGAAAGTAGACCATGCAAATCCTGCAAACTAGGGCAGTCTACTCTGTAGATTACGAAGAAAATAATACGTTGCATTGGATGCTTTTCAAATAGACTTTTAGGTATATAAAACTTTACTTCACTTGTCAATTACTAGAACCCGCACATTCTTTTACTTATAAAAATTGCCTGCATCCATTTGCAAAAAATAAGAAGCCAAACCACTTGAGCTTGCCATCCCCTGCAGAATGCTTTCACTCCCAAGATCAAATAGGATAGAGAATTCATATAAGGAAGCTAGCAAAGAGTATGGTAAGAAGACAACTACTGACAAGAACTAGCAATCTTTGCCCCCATAAAGTTCATTTGAGAAGATAACCTGGCAGTGTACTTGCTGTTGCCCTCGTGTCAGAAGCCCTGAGGCGTTTCCAGGTTGACAGGATTAGCGATGACATCACTGTTGCCCTGTGGATGCCCAGCTGAGTGCTCCTTTCATGTTTCCAGCATGAGCTGGAGTGAAGGATGGGAGCTCAATCCCATCCCATAGCAGCTCTCAGGTCTTGAACATTGGGATTGCTAACCTCCAACCCAGTGTCCTAACTGCTCAAGCCCCCATGCTCCTGGCAGTGTACCTGAAGAACTACAACTACGGTACTTTTCTAGATAACATATATCTGCTCTTTATATGCCCTACAATATGTATGTCTATGTACCTTTGGCTCTCTATATAGAGTACTTAATTAATATAGCTAATTATATTAAAATATTTATTTAATTTTAGTGAAATTTGTTATATTGTTGAATGTTTGATAAAAGTATTATACTAACCGGTGATCCTCTATACACGGACTAGCATGGAAAACAAATAAATATGTATTTAAAATCCTATATGTTGATAATGTTTGGAATAAGAAGATGAAATAAAAATACCAATTTGCTGAGTTGGACAGCATCACTATTTTATCCAGCTAATAATAACAAATCAAGAAACACATTAAAAATTACATAATAGCATTACAGCTTGATTCTATTTATGACCACTCAAAATTGCATGCTCTTGGGACTGGCTCCTTAAGGTTTCCGTTTCAATAACTTATAAGAAAAGCCAAGATTTCATAGAAGAGGCATCTTCAGGTCTTCCTGTTGCATATGAGTCATGAGAAGACTTCCATTTTTCCAAGAAACCAAATACAACTAAGAATTGAAATGCTTAAGTATAACTATTGCTGTTACCAAAGAGGAGAAAAGACTTGATTCAGTTTGGTGGAATGAATTTCTACATATCCGATAACTGAAAAATCAATTCTTAATATATAAAATGATAAGCACCTTAAATAGCACTTTTGCAATCCAAAGTTTATAAATAAAACTTTTCACGGTACTGTTCATTATTATAATATGGAAACATGGGAAAGGATGCATAAATTGTCCTTTTAAAAAGAAACTGTTCAAGTACTTACTGTTACTTGACTTGAGGTCTCTGTGAAGGATGGGGACGATGGCTTCTTCATGTAAGTAAAGCATCCCTCGAGCAATTTGTACTGCCCAGTTGATTAATATATGAGGAGGAATGCGACGGCCCCAGTGGCTCCCACTAGCGGTGGGGAAAGTACCTGACAAAGCTCTATTGAGGGGTCCTCCCCTGGCAAATTCCATAACTAGACAGAGGTTAGGCTCCTGCAAACTTACGCCGTGAAGTTCAATGATATTTGGATGTTTCAACATGGAAAAGAACTTTGCTTCTTGCCTCACACTCTCTGCAGTGGCCATGATGTCCTCATCTGGATCCTGCCGGGCTGCTTTCACTGCAACTTCTTGGCCTTTCCATATAGCTCTATAAACTTTACCAAAGCCTCCAACTCCAATAATCTCTTGCAGTTCCAGATGCTGGAAGTCAATCTCTGCTAGAGAACCCATATGGTTCTCTTCGTGATCTACAGGTTGCTCATCACCTGTGGCCAGGTTTTGGGGTTGATGCCCAGTCTTCTCCAACAATCCTAACTGTGGGTGTTGGTAACAGCCCGGCTGGTAAGTCACATAGTTTGCTGGGAAGATGCCAAGACGATGATGGATTTTACCTGCCCACCACCCATCATCTCCAGACACTGCTGCATCTTTAGACAAAACTTCCACCATTTCCCCTCGACGCAAACTCAGTTCATCTTCTCCAGTGGCTTCATAGTCATACAACACGGTCCACAGTGGGCAAGAGTTGCTACTGGTCGCCAAGCTCCCTTCAGCTATTCCCTCAGAGCTCAGCAAAGCCATGGTCAAGATCCAGGTACTAACCACATCAGCTTCTGCCTCAGCATTTGAGAACCATTAACAAAGTTGTCCCAAAAGTGCTTTTTCAAGAGGCAACTGGACCTTCTGGTTTTTCTTTGAAGACGTTTCGCTTCTCATCCAAGAAGCTTCTTCTGCTCTTAATTAACGAAGTTGTTATGGAAGCTAACTTTTCCCTATTTTAAGCAGGCATAAAAGTGCTAGGAAACAAAGGAAACAAAGGAAAAAGAAAAGAGACACCTGGTTAGACAAGGGAGGGGGATTGGATCATGAGATGAGTGAGCAGTAGAAATCACAGTATTTGGATCAGACATTTGGAGCGCAGGCTTAAAGACAATGAAAGTGATGAATGAGAGACAGGATAACATAAGGTGACAATGAGGGACAGAGAAAGAAAGCACAATCCAGATGTATATATTAGAGCACAGGGAAAGGACCGATGGCAAAGCAGGAAGTGGAAAGCGTTCGGGATAAATGGGATCAAGGCAAAGAAAGTTTGTGTGGCGTGATTTATATGGAGCCAGGAGAAAAATCCAGGGGCCACATGGCCCGAAAGAACAAGAAAACAAGCAAGAGAAATTAAAGCGGAGATAAAATGGGGAAAAATGAAATGAGGGTAGCGGGCGGAGGGGGAGGAGAAGCAGGAGGAAATCACAGCGGCGATGGCAAAGGGGAACAGTCCGAGGGGGCCCAGGTGAGGGAAGGGAGCCACGCAAGGAACGAGAGGAGGAGACGGGCGGTGGGAGAAGCCACAGGTAAGGCGCTGGAGGAACCGAGAGGGTGGGGAAAACGGAGACCTCGGGCGATCCGAGGCGGCCTCAGCGGCCAAAGGCAATGCCGCCGCCGTCACGGTCGATCGAGCGCTTCTCCCGGGTTTTCTCAGCCAACTCTTCTGCCGCCGAGAGCAGCTCCCGAACAAACTTACTGGCCGGTCCGGATTGGACGGCCGGGAGCACGTGACGTCGAGGCCAGGCTCCGGGTGCGGGTCAAAGAGTGAAGTCGTGCAGGTGCGTGTCTGGCTGTGGTCGTGGGGGCTGCCCCCTGTCCTGTCACGGGTGGCGCCAGTGCCAAGCACCGAACTCCCGGGCGCCCTCGGGAAAGGAAGGGTCGTCGGCAGAAGCAGAGGCGGAAGGGGCGGTGGCAACGCTGTTGCAACTTGTTGCGCGCTCTTCGCCGCGCGCGCTCTTCTCTGTGGGAACAGGGAAGGCCGGATTGCAATGAATGGGACGGCGGGGCTTTGCTTGGGAAAGCCGTGGGAATAGTATTCTAAGGTTGTCCTGTTTTAAGCTATGACCCAATGCCAGGTTTTCTTTGTTATATCAGCCGCTGGGCATTCTTTGAACGACGATTATTCACTCTGTAATTCTTATTACACTTGCGGCTGCTCTTCCCCAAATATCTGGGGGGAAAAAAGTTGTATCAGATGGGAAAGCGTGAAGGACCGCATCTGGAATATCCTGCATGGTGCTTACAGGCGTCAGTTTGCCCATTGACACTTGCCAGGATCTTTGACCTGCATTTTGAATATATTCCTGTCTGTGTCCACCAGCTCTCAAAAGTTTAGGGTCCCCTGCTCCGGATCTTGATGAACTGCAGTACCCAGCATTTTCACCACTTACCCTCCTGACTGAAATTCTTGAAATGGTCTTTTAGCAACCTTTTTTTATAAAGCCAATGGTCTCTCACTTCTTGGACTAGAACTGGTCATAATACTGTACAAAAAAGATGTCTTGTATTTTCACAATGCTTTTGTATCTCTGAATTGAAACAGTGCAAAATAAATGTGTATTTCCTTTATAGTAATCATACAACAAACAAGGAATACTTCTTTTCTGCAATCATGTAACATTCTAGGTTTTTCCCCTTCTGGGGTCAATGAGGGCTTAAAATGAGTACAAGACCACAACCAAATAAGTGTATATAGTAACAGTACTAACAATCATTAGGCATAGTAGCCATTTTAGATTATTTGTGTTGGGTATTAGGGAAGTACCCAACAGGCTACATGGACAATGCAAAGCTGACTCTGTAGCTCTTAAGTAAGTCTCCTGAATTTAAAATGTTATATCAGCGCTAGTCTAAAGTAAGATTCAACTATCAGTCCAGTGTGATATTGCAATCTCAGATGTGTCAGTTCTGCAACATCAGAACTATTCACAGCAGATATCTATTCAGAAGGTAGTCCCATTGTATATGGGGAAGGTGCTTATTCCCAGGTAAGTAGGAAATGACTGGGTGTTTAGTGTACTCTTTTTCCAGGAAAATGCAGTTGGATTAGGATTTTGAAATGTTGTAGA
Source organism: Aparallactus werneri (assembly GCA_032468035.1). NCBI lineage: Eukaryota > Metazoa > Chordata > Lepidosauria > Squamata > Lamprophiidae > Aparallactus > Aparallactus werneri. The sequence continues at coordinate 12,472 of JANHFQ010009183.1, read as the reverse complement.
GAAAATTCTGGCTGCTGGGCTAATTTGCTAGGACTGTGATCTGGAAGAAACTATATAATCTCTGTCTTTCCTGTTTATGTAGCCATTTAAATGTTAGTAACCTCTCTTGTTGGGCAGTTTGTATTCTTTGAAGGCCAAATTTCATACATTGGCAGAGAAAACTGTAAATAGTGCTGGCTACAATTGTTCATTGAGAGCTATTATTTTTGAAGTTTCTTGTTTTAGCTGGGTCTTACTAAGGAACTTTGTCTCATCCAATATTAATAAAGGTACCAGGTAACATTATCAGTCAGTGTTTAGGGAGGGATAAATAAGCCCAAATAAGCCACCAAATGAGAAGGAAGGACTCACTGGAGAAGAGCCTAATTCTGGGAAATATTGAGGGGAAAAGAAGAAGGGGGCAACAGAGAATGAATTGGCTGGATGGAGTCACTGAAGCAGTCGGTGCAAATTTAAATGGACTCCGGGGGATGGTAGAGGACAGGAAGGCCTGGAGGAACATTGTCCATGGGGTCGCGATGGGTCGAACACGACTTCGCAAATAACATTAAAGTCCAATTTCAGAACCACTGGGAAGGAGTTTACAACTAAACTTCATATATGTTACTTTTTCTCCAACTATTGCCATTTGAATATGCTACACTCACCAAAACATCTATCTAGCATGCTGAAATGGTAAGAAAAATAGTCCTGCATACTTATTACCTCACCTTCTCTGAACTTGTTTTGTGTGAGAAGAGAGTTTACATTAATTTAAAATAGATTTATAAAATATGTTCATAAAGGTAGTATTTCCAATTACCTGACCTTTCTTGATAATATCATGAAACCTTTGTTAAAATATTTTTTTGACTGAACAGATTTTAATCAGTCAGGTTATTTAATAAAGGGCAAGAAAAGATCCAATTTAACTTTTGATATTAGAATGGAACAGATAATGTCAAAATGACAAATATTCACCCCATCTTTAGATATTTTCTCTCTTCCTGTTAAAGGTTACAATTTTAGGTAATACCACATGTCAACAGAAGCATCACCAGTAGTGACAATCTAACAAAAGAAACCAAGTAAGGAAGCCTAAAATAAATTTGACATAAGACCAGCACAAAACTTAAGGAAAGGGAAAGAAAATCTAGGTTTTGGGCCTACATTGAATAAGACAGGCAACATCATAGAAGACATGGATGAAATATGTTGCTTTTTCAAGTTGGAAAATCCACCCCCTCCATTTTCTGCAATCAGTGCTTATACGGAAAGCCAAGCAAGCAAACAAGTCATGTAAGAAATACGATGAGGTATAGTGGAATTTATCACACTGTATCGCTACTGATGGGACAGTTATTTTGTGTGGATGGTTTCTCATCATTTTTTGCCATGCTGACACTATAGACATACACATCCTTGTACACTCTGCTGGTTTATTATTTATTTATTTATTTATTTGTTAGATTTATACCCCGTCCCTCTCCTGGGACTCGGGGCGGCTTACAGGGTAGAATAAAAATAATACAAAATACAATATACAGTTTAAAAACGTATTAAATAAAACCCTGATTTAAAACTAATATAAAATTTAAAATTTAAAAATGTTTAAAACCCCCTTAAGCCAAACAGGCCACCTCGAACAGGTGGGTCTTCAATTCCCTGCGGAAGGTGCGGAGGTCAGGAGCAGTGCGAAGGTCCGGCGGCAGTTGGTTCCACCAGGTGGGGGCACCCACAGAGAAGGCCCTACCCCTGGGCCCAGCCGACAACACTCTCTGAGCGTCGGTTCCCTGAGGAGACCCTCCCTGTGGGCGCGGACCGGGTTTGCAGGATTGATTTCCATCCTGGCAGATCTTCATTCAGATTTCACAAATTCACTGGTCCAC
>JANHFQ010009172.1:27954-37994 GCA_032468035.1 Aparallactus werneri | reverse complement strand
TGCGGGGTCGATCTCTGTCCCTCCGTCAGCACCCACTGCGTACGGTCTGTGAGGAAGGAGGAGAACCACCGTAAAACAGTGCCCCCCACTCCTAACCCCTCAAGCCGTCGCAACATGATACCATGGTCGATGGTATCGAACGCTGCCGAGAGATCTAACAGCACCAGGACAGAGGAACAACCCCTGTCTCTAGCACGCCAGAGATCATTCATCAGTGCGACCAATGCCGTCTCGGTGCTGTGTCCAGTCCTGAACCCCGATTGGTACGGGTCTAGGTAATTAGTTTCCTCCAGGAACTGGGGAAGCTGTTGTGCCACCACGCTCTCTACAACCTTTGCCGCAAAGCGACAAAATATACCAAAAGTATCATCATTATTTATTTTCCTTCTTTGCTAGTATGAACTTTTTAATTGATAACTGTTGTACCTGCTATTAAAATTGCTTTTAATACTTCAAGTCCTTGGAGAATCTTTTTCAACATGGGAGATAATTTTAAAACGATGGAGTTAGGGGGTATTTTTACACCATTTACTTCTTCTGTTTCATTTTCTGCTTCTATTTCCTTCACCTCTTGCCTCTCCTCTCATCCTTGGGAGGATTAACTGTATTAGCAATTGACCTTGTGAATGACATATGCAGAATGTTATCTGAGACTAGGCATATTCTCTCACATAAGCTATAATTTTCTTCCCAAGCTTCAACAGGGGATGAATATGTTCTTCACCTAAAACCCAGACAGAGAGACCATTTGAAATCTCCTAAGAAATTCTTTTATTCTGATAATCATCAATAGTGAAGTAGAACATTTAAAATCCGGTACAACTATCTTATATTCATGGTAACCATAAAGCCAGGAGATAACTTTCAAGCCACTATCATATACCTGGCAGCGTAAACTGGATAAGAGGCTGCATTGTTACTCATCCTTTGTGCCATCTTGCCTTGTGCATCTCATTTTTAACTATCAACTAGGTTGTAGCGTGCCGGAGTTAGCACTATATTTGGGTAATTGTAAACCCATCTGAGAAAATGAAATGCCTGCTCTGAAGCAGAAAATCACTTGCGGGCATATTTTTCTCCATTTTTTATTGTAGACTGCTCTGCCTTTTCATTCTCTTTAGCAATTACATTTCCTCAGCCCAATTTATTATTACAGCGATAAAGTTTTTAGTTCTTTTCATTTGAGTTTTCTTTTTGAGCTTCCCAGCCTTTAGCTACTCTACAAAAAAGGAATTCCTGAGAACATATCAACTATTTTTCAAGGGAGAATATTAACTCATCAATTTTACTATAATTTGTTTCTATTATATTATATTATGTTTGTTTGTTTATATAGCCACCCATTTGATGGAAAGTGACTCTGGGTGGTGTACAGCACTCCAATAAAACAGATCAAAATAAATCAAATAACACTATTAGCAGTAATTAATTGGTCAGAAATTTCAAACAACCAAAGTTTTAACCAAGTCAAGCACAGTTATTGAATAGTAGATAAGGGCTATTGTTGGTCTGTACTCTTCTTGCTTCCAATTGTTCCCCAACTTCCAAGCAAGAAAGCTCTTTACTTTTTTATGTTGTGGGCAACATATTCATTAGAACATAAGAAAGTCTGGACCTCACTCTTTTGTACTTCATCCAGCACCCCTTCCTTCCTTCCTTCCTTCCTTCCTTCCTTCCTTCCTTCCTTCCTTCCTTCCTTCCTTCCTTCCTTCTTTTTAATTTTTCTATAACTTCTATGATTTTTCTAAAGTTCTGACCTCTTTCAGTGCCTCTTCTTGGGTGTGATTTTGCCCCATGCTTAATATTATTTTCCTTTCTTGTTCTGATGCTATTCATGTTCTTCATCTTCATTCCGGTGGAAAACAATGTATTGTTATATTGAAAACAAATGAAATATGCTGTCTTGCTACCAAAAGGGGAGGGGCGACGGAGGAAGCAGAATAGCAAGTAGCACAATAAATACTGTTTATTATTTAAAACCAAAAGAGATTCTCCTAGGCACCTAGAGGAATGGCCTTGTTGAGTGTTGTTGTGGAATGAGTCCAGTTAATCAGGCTTTGAAAATAGTCTTTGTCTGCCTCCTTACATATATGTTCTTTCTTTTATAGAATGTATTTATTGCTGTCATCATTGAAACATTTGCTGAAATCCGTGTGCAGTTTCAACAGATGTGGGGATCCAGAAGCAGTACAACTTCAACTGCAACTACGCAGGTAAACATGGCTAAATGTTTATATGCACAAATGGATGTCTGTGGTAAACATCAGGTTTATTTATAATGGTGCAGCATTTAATCTCTGTGGGTTTGGTTGACTGTTTGATGCTTCTTGGAAAGTGTATTTTGATTGGTGATCTGACCTAATGTTAATTCTGTCCTGATTATTAATGTGTTGTGAATGGTTTAGATTACATACCTTGGTGATACAGTACATCATGCCTTGTTCTCTTGTTGGGACTTTCAGGAATTATCTTGCTCCAATAAAGGAGAATATTTGTAGTTGAAGTGTAGTTGAGGGTTGAAGTGAGGGGGGTTCTTGGTGTTTGTATGAACCTGGTTGTTTTCTTGCAGATGTTTCATCACCAAATTAGGCAACATCATCAGTATTAGTAATGAATGGGTTTTGAAACCTCATTCAGTTATCTGGCTCTTTTGTAATTTATCTGGTCAATTTTTCTTCTATTTGCCCACTCAAATGTGTGGTTCATTTTGAGAGGGTAAATAGTTAAACTGTATTTTGGTGTTTGTTCTTTGTTGCAATTCTGTGTACCTTCATCCTTGCTGTAATTGATATCCTGTTTGTAGTGTCGGCTGCAATTTTGCAGTTGACTCTGTAGATCATCTTTCTTTCTTAGTCAGGTAGCTTTTGTTTTTCACAGGGTTTGGGGGAGTGGGGTGGTTTTATTTTGCTTTTTTGGTAGTGCTTTTGTGCATTTTGGGGCAGCTTATTTTTATATCATATCTTCCCTACTAATTGACTTTCACATATTGTATAGGCTATATTTTATCATTTAAACTTTGTTTCAAACATTATATAATGTTTCTGCCCTACGCATTTTTCTAATTAAGTTGCAGTGTGTAATTTATCTTTTCATGGGTAGTAATCATACAATAACTAATACTCATAATTCAGTGGATAACCCTTAACATTTATATAGATTTATTTATTTATTTGAATTATTTCTACCCACCTCTCAGACTAACAAGCTTTACAAGCAATATCAATATTTGAGCCACCCAGAGTTGTGTTTTTAGATGGGCAGCCATATAAATCTTTTGATTGATTGATAAATAAAAATATTTCAAAAGCAACAAACTTCTAGGACTCTTCCCATGGAGTAAATTATGATAATAGCAAAAGTGGTTACGAAAAAGGCCCAATACAGCCTGTCTCCTCATTCTGGCCTTTTCCATCATAATAGTTGGTTTTAAGGCCTACTGAGGAGAAGCAAATTAGAGAAGGAAAGAGACCTTCTTTAGCTACCTTATCATCGGGCTGGAGAGGAGAATAAGCATGGAAACATGGCTTATATAAAACCATGACATTATTTCTTAGTCACTCTATGTTTCATTGCAGTACATTACTGCGAAAAAAAATGCACATTTTTAGTATTCTGTAATAATCTGTGTTCTGTTGCCAGACATGGCTGTTTTGTGTGCATTGTGTACAATATTCTGCCTGGAAGACTTTCTCATGCAAGAAATTGAACAGGTTCCTGTTTGCAGGTCCTATGTTCAGCACCGACTATAAAACCTGTACCGTGGGAACGTGATGTATGATAAAGGAAAATGTATAATAAAAAACAATTTTTAAAAACCCTGTACCTCAAAATCAGTGACCATTCAAGGACAAAGGCGGCAGAATAATGAAGTATCAAATCAATGGAGTCTGCACTGCATTCTCTGCAATAACAAGAGAAAAGAATGCAGCGTAGAGAAAAGGATGGTCACAAAATAAACATCACCCATTTTCTTTGTAGATCTGACTGCATAAATAGCTTCTGACAAGTGTTTTTCCCCTCCAGATGTTTCATGAAGATGCTACAGGAGGATGGCAGCTGGTAGATGTTGATGTGAATAAGCCTCAAGGCAGAGCACCGGCATGTCTGCAGGTATGTTGCTCTTTAAATAAAGCTACCAAAGTAGCAAACCAAGTGGGGATCTTGCTGTTTGAAATTGACAGTAAATTAAAATTCCCCATAGCCACGATTTAAAGCTAGAAATTGGTCTAATGTATATTCATCTGGATTTTTGAGCATATTTTTTACATACTATAAACAAATTCTTTCCCTTACTCTGAATCTGTCTCCAAGTTTCCATAGAGACCTCTGTCCAATTCTTACGATGTCAGACATATAGATATAATTACGATTGGCATGTTAGAGGAAAATCAGTTTCTTAAATCTTAAAATGTAGTTGGTTTAGAGTGTACTCAGATGCCTTCTCCTGCTCTGAAACAATATAAAGGATTACAAAGATTGTACTATTATACAACATGTGAACAGAAGATGCTTATTTTAGAAGTATCTTGCCATTGTCAGATATATGAAGTAAAAAATATAAAGAAGAAAACAGAAAAAATGTAAGTCATCTAAGTATAGAGACTAGAACTCGAGATATGTATAAGCAAGTAGGTCCTTCGGCACGCATTGTGAGTTTTTACCTTCATCTGGAAGATGTCATGCGCAATTCTCTTATACCGCCTCAACTCTGATATATTTCTTACCATATGTGAATTGTGGAGACTTAGGTCTAGCTAAAAGCTAAGGTAAACTTGAGTATACTGATCTAAATGAATAATGAGAAGAGTGACGTCCAAACGTTCGACATAAATTCAGCTACAATAATTTCAAATTCATGGATTAGAAGTCACTTTTTTGCATGTGTAAGAGCTGGTCTCAAATTTAATGCCTACTTGTAATTCCTCACCTATGTCAGTAGACCCTTGGGACTGTAGATCGGATCTATGATAGTAATAAAATACTTTGATTTGATTTAGTAACATAGATGATGATGCTGGCTGCAGCGATAATAAATAATAATGAATACTAAATAAAATAAAATAAATAAATAAATAATCTTGGGACAGAGATACCTGGGTTAGCTTCATAAAAGTGCAATACTTATTTATTATTTTATTCCATTACATTATAAAGCAGATTGTTTTATTTTTAAAATGTTCCTTTCCTCTACTTTTTTATATGGAGATTTTTTTTAAAAATCAACTGGTTTTCTTCACAATTTATATATCTAGCCCATACCCTGTTAAAATTGTTAAAAATTAAATTACCTGCCTTAATATATTCTTTCTACACAATATTCTGTTTTATTGTTCAGTCACTTTCAACTTTTTATGACCCAATAAGTGACATCTTGTGATGTTTTACTCCTTCACCTGCCAGTTCTGTCAGTAACTCCTTCACTGAGTTCTTATAATACCGTGTGCTTTCTTCTTTCTTAAGTTAGAAATTAACAATAAGTTCATGATCTGTGCCTCTGTCAGTATCAGATCTTTATTTGTTGGATGCAACAGAGTTCCTCCAGCTTTTATTGCAAAGTAAATAGTCAGGTTTATACTGATGTTTATTTGTCCACTATTGCTTATTTGGTGAAGCCCACATCTAAAAGAATCATCTGTTAGATTGCTGGAGAAAGTATTTACATTAGCTCCCACAATATACAGTAAATGCAGTTTATTAGGTTTTTTTTAGTGCAGTCAGTTCTATTATTGTGGTTTGCCAGTGTTCAGTGGAGCTGGCAGTTGATTCTGACTCTGAGGAGGCAGTTGGGGAGAAGCCTGAGCCAGGCTTGGAAGTAAGGGAAGGATCAGAAGAAGATGCTATGTCTGAGGCTGGGCTGTCTACCAGCTACCAGTTGTCCTCTGCATCCAACAGCAGTGAAGCAGAGCAAATAGAGCAAATGACTAATGCGCACATGCACAGACAAATTAGTAGGCCAGAACAGAGGAGGAAAAAAGGTCGACGGAAAAGCCAGGCCATATGTGATAGATTCACTCCCCTAAGGCATAAAGAGGTGAGAACTGGGAGTGGCATTCACAGGGAACAACTTGTTGAAATTCGGCTCGTGTTTCTGATTTGTGAATATTTCTTCCTGCTTCTGAGAACTGCATGTTTGCAAGTATCTGTGAATTCCTATCTATTTTGGAGAGTTCCCGGACTAATTACAGCTATTGATAACAGAGACACTGTGTTTTTGTATAATAAAAGAAAGGTTTTGCTTTAAGAATTGGCTTAGAGTCTTTGAGTAGCCTAGCACAGAACATCTATGGAGTTTTTACACAATTTCCCCACATCTGTACTAACTTACACAAACTTGATACATTATGGCACTAATGTCAAAGTGTATGACAGATTTTTTTTTATAGCTCTACTTCAGAACATTTTTAATCCTGAAATAATACATCCAATCTGGTTTAAAATGGCTGATTTCCTTGAGGGATGGTGGGTTGGAAGAAATTCAGCCTTGTAGTCATGCAGATTACATCAGAACAGCTGTTAAAATAAGTTTGTACAATCAGTATCATATATGGTATTAGTAGTTATAGTATAGAATACATTTCAATGAATGGCAGAAGGGAAGAGAATTTGCTGTTAATATTTTCATTAGTCCTTCGCTGACTACATTTTTAGTGACTACAAAACATATTAAGGCATACGTGATTTGTATTTGTATTTTATTTTGCTCCAATTTGATAGAAAAAGACTATAGAAAATTAGTATAGGCTTATCTTAAATCATGAATAATGCATATCCAGAATTTTATATTTACTTTTATGTGGTTTCTTTAGCCAACCCTTATAAAAACATTAATCAAAGGTAAGCATCATATATGTGAAGAAAATATTTCTGGGGGGAAAAAGATAATGCTTGCTTCACAGATGTGTAGGAAAAATGCTTAATGAAACCATAATACTTCAAAGCACAAACCCAGCAAGAGTGTAGTAATCAAATTACCAGGTATATGTCTTTCAGGAAATAGCTTTGATAATGCCTGATTTTGTTCTGCGTTGGATGTTCTGGGGAAATCAGTAGGAGGAAAACCCTGACCAAATAAAAATGCAACATCTAATTTGCCTGAGAACCCCGCAATAGAGAATGTAGCTGGAATAAGGAGTTCATATATTTCATTTCATTTCATTTTATTGGATTTCTATGCCGCCCTTCTCCTGAGGGACTTAGGGCGGCGTACAAGCATAAAAAACACACAATACAAAATTTTAAAAATGATTAAATCCAAAATACATCCAATAAAATATGAATTAAATTTAAAATTTAAAAAGCGTGGGAAAAACAGTTAAGAATTAAAATGAGTTAAAAATATTTAAAATGGCCCGACATATTAGTCCCAGTCAACCTGCTGAAAGAGCCATGTCTTGAGATCATAGCGGAAAGATCGCAGGTCTGGGGCCACCCGCAGCTCCGAGGGCAGGGTGTTCCAGAGGGTGGGGGCTCCCACAGAGAAGGCTCTCCCCCTGGGGGTCATCAGCTGACACTGTGTGGCCGAGGGCACCCTTAAGGGGCCGACTCTGTGGGAGCAGGTCGGGTAATGGGAGGCTATTGGCGGAAGAAGGTGGTCCTGCAGATACTATGGTCCTAAGCCATGTAGGGCTTTAAAAGTTGTTACCAATACTTTGAATTTCACCCGGAAGACCACCGGTAGCCAATGAAGACTGCGCAGGAGTGGTGTGACATGGGATTACCGAGGTACCCCCATGACTACCTGCGCGGCTGCATTCTGCACCAGCTGGAGTCTCCAAGTGCTCTTCAAGGGCAGCACCATGTAGAGAGCATTACAGTAGTCCAGCCTCGAGGTGATAAGGGTGTGAATGACTGTGAGTAGGGCATTTCAGGCCAGAAAGGGACACAACTGGCATGCCAGGCGAACCTGGATGAAGCCCCTGCTGGCCATGGCAGTTATATGATCTTCAAGACTCAGCCATGAATCCAGGAGGATACCCAGATTGCAAGCCCTCTCTGAGGGGGGTCAATACCTCCCCCCACTAATAGAGATGGAGTAAAATGGACAAAGTGAGATGCCGGTATCCACAGCCACTTGGTCTTGTCAGGATTGAATCTACGCCTGTTCGTCCCCATCAAGATCCACACAGCCTCGACTTCCGGTGGCAATTGGCAGTCGTAGACGCTTTTTGGTGAGCGCCGATCCTGTGTTTCGTTAAATTGCGAATACAGCACAAATCAGCTGTATTCGCAGTTTCCAAACCCCTCCTTGGGAATAGAGGATGGGGAGAGCATTCCGGACTGGAGGTTGAGCTCCCCTAGGGACCAAGGCAAGCTTGCTTGATCTCGAAGACTGAGAGCCCCCTCGAAGCCACAGGAATCCTCTGAAGCCAGTGATCCTCCTGCTTGAGCAGGAAAAGATGTCCGAACCATCCCTGCAACTTGGAACAACTTTGAAATAAAAATAAGCAGGCGGAACAGACCAGGAGAAACACTAACCGCAAGTACTAATAACTTAACTCCAAAGAATTATAAAACTGTAAAAACTACTTAAACTAAGCAGTCTTAGAGGTCTCTAAAATGGTGACTGACTGAATGGGCGGAAGAAAGTTAAAAAGCAAATGTGTATTGAATGTCTAAAACTCTTAAAAAATCTATAAAATTCTAAAAAATTTAAAGAAGAGGAGGAAAAATACGAAAAAAATTATAAAAAATCTGGACTTGTGAAGGGATTAAAGACAATTGTGATCTCCCCATTGATTTTGCTTGTCAGAAGGTCACAAAAGGGGATCATGTGACCCTGGGACATGGCAACCATCATGAGTCAGCTTCCAAGCATCCAAATTTTGATCACGTGACCATGGGGAATGCTGCAAATGGTTGTAAGTGTCATAAGTCACTTTGTAACATTGCCCGTTCATTAAATGAATGATTGTAAGTCGAGGATTACCTGTACACAGTCTCCCAACATACAATACACAAGCTTTTTAGGGTATTAGCAATCTCTTCCCATTTTCCATCCCCAGCAAATTTGATAAGACTTCGGTCTCCCCTTTCCATGCCATTCATTATTTATCTGCAAATCGCCCAGAGGCACCCAGATGTAATGGATGGTATTGAAAATTTTGATAAATTAAAATAAATAAAAATATTGACTTGTGCAGGGATCAGAAAAGCACATTTGAACACCCTACTCAATACGACCCTCCAGCTGATGAAACCCTGATGAATGTTTTGTCATTCAAGTAAAGTCCTTCTAGGTATGTGCAGGGCTAAACGTATTAATTATATGGATTTAGAGTGGGGGCAAAATACAAGAGAATAACAAGCTTAGAAATACATGCCTTTTCCTTCCCTCTTCCCCTCACTAAAGCAAATAATAGTTATCATTTAATTTACTAGATGCAGGGGTAGGTTCCAAAACTTTTAGCAACTGGTCCTCTGCCTGGTTGCTAGGTGGGCATGGCCAGGGTGGGCGTGGCCTAGTCAGCCTTCTGCACCCAGGGGGGGTCCTTCTTGCCCTCCCCAGATTCCGGAGGCTTTCCTCGAGCCTCCGGGAAAGCAAAAATGGCCTCCCATGGGCTCCAGAGACCCTCCGGAGGCCAGAAGTGGGCCCATTTCCAGTCTTCTGGAACTTCTGGGAGGCCCATTTTTCGCCCTCGCAGAGCCTCCACGCAGGCCCTGCAATTATCTGGCATCCAAAACGGGCTGCATGATGGAGACGCCTGGGAGGAGTGGGAAGGGGCCACCAGGGGTGAAATGTACAGGTTCGCCAAACTGGGCAGACCCTTAGCTAGAGGATCGCCCGAACCGGTGCGAACCTGTAGCAGCCCACTCCTGACTAGATGTGAAAATGTGACATGTATTGTAGTCCATGATTTTCAACAGTTTATTTAATGGCCATTCGAAGTTGCAACGATGCTGAGAAGTGACTTATGACTGTTTTTCCACACTTATGACTGTTGCAGCATCCCCATGGTCACAGGGTTGAAATCCAGACACTTGGCAACTGACTCATTGTTATGACAGTTGCAGTATCTTGAGGTCATGCGATCAACTTTTTT
>JANHFQ010009171.1:69167-80784 GCA_032468035.1 Aparallactus werneri | reverse complement strand
CTTTATGAGAGAAGAATTGCCTGTTCTTGGATGCTTCCTGACTATTTTTCCAAGACCATGTGTCTCATTGAGTGGTGCGTGGCCTAGAGGTGGAGCTCTTGCCTCACAATCAGGAGGCTGTGAGTTCGATCCTAGATGTTTCTCTCTCTGAGCACAATGAGAATATATCTGCTGAACAAAACTCCGCATTGGCGACAGGAAGGGCATCCGGCCATTAAAACACTGCTAGCTCCATTCAGTTGCCCAGACTCCGCCCCAAGGAATTATGGGGTCGTTAAAAGGAGATGATGATGATGCATACTCCTCATTGAAGGCTTTTTCCTCTGGCCTAAGTTTGTGCACTATTCATCAGGATCACAAAAAGGGAAGATATTACAATATTTCAATTACCTATGAAAATTACATATGCTCAGGCAAGGAAATTGAATCTGTAACTCATGTTCCATTAGTGTCCACTTTATATGCAACGACAATTTCAACTCTTAATTTCAGTTATTAGAAATTTTACTCTCCCTCATTATGAGGAGATCCCTGTTTCTCTTTTAAGCAACCAATTTCTAGATGCATAAAAGACAGTGGGGAAATTTGTATTTGTAGCTTTCTTGTAGAAATAGAACCTTCTTCTCAATTTTGATTTTCTTAGTTTTATGTTATTTTTATGCATGTACAGTTTTTTTAATGGTGTATATATTTTACAGTAATTGGATGATCTTGGACCAAATCATAATAATGATCATCAACATTTAGTTACAATAAATTGAAGATTGAACAAAATACCAAAAATAATAGCACTTCTTTAGGTAAATTAGAAATAAAAGAAAGTCAAAGATATGGCTTGTTGTAAGGAGAAATGATCGATGTGAGAAGGCAGAACTTCATATCTCAGAAGGGAAATGGGACACTGGCTGGTGATTATTTTGCAGCTGAGAGAAGGAGGAAATTAAGGAATATTAATACAGGCCTGGGGCTAGTGAACCCATCGGGGTGGGGGGGAGTGAAGTTATTCGTTGATTGTTTTTAATGCTTAACTATTAAATGTTTTATTGTTTTTAATGTTTTTACTGTTGTTTGTTGTTGTGAGCCATCCGGAGTCTGTGAGGAGATGGGCGGCATACAAGTTTTAATAATAAATAAATAAATAAAATAAAATAAATATATACAAGGAGGAACTAAGAGAGAACCTGGCTAATTTAAATGAATTCAAGTCCCCAGGACCAGCTGGTTGTTCTCTTGAGTCATAGAGGATTATTAGAGATGACTCAAGAATCACTCTTAGAAATCCTGGATAAATCCTGAAGGACCAGTGAGGTCCCAGAAGATTGGAGGAGAGCTTGTGTCTTCTTAATTTTCAAAAGATGGAAGGAGGAGGACCTGGGGAATCCAGGTTTGTAAGGGTTAGGATCCACAAGTTGTGACCCAGACAAAATGCAATCAGCAAGAGTGAGCATGGACCTCTCACAAGCTTTATACCCTTCTCACTTCATTCTCTTCTTTGATAGTCACTAGCCATAGTATACCTGAAATAAGTTTATTTTAATTTACTTTCCATATACTCTATGATTCCATTCATGCAGCTTAAAATTGCTGATATATTTCCTTTTTTTTTTCCTCCCATCACTATGTTAGTTTGTATTTGAAGAATGATTGTGGGGCCCAGAAATACTTTTGAGAATAAATTAGTGTATTTGCCATATTTTTTTATATTTATTTTTCATAATATGAAAAACAAAAAATTAAAGGTTTGTATGTGTGCATTAATAGCAGGAATTGGAACTCAGAACCCAATACAGCAGACCAGAGAGGCACATAAAATACTGTATCAACCCTTTGTCAAGTAATAATTAAAGAAAAAACCAAACATCTACATTTATCTGAATAATTTTATTTTGTTTCATATAAACTCCAAAGGATGCAGATGATATAGAATATAGATGTTTGTGGTAACTCTTTGGTGGACTAAAATAAGCCATCAGTTACTGCTATGTAATAATTATGGATTGTCTTCTTTATGGGAATAATCAAAAGATATAGAAATAACTCTTATTCGCTTTATTTCTTCTCTAGAAAATTGCCTTTATGGTAGCGTTAGGCCTGGTTACGACTGAATACTTGGAAGGTAAGAAGGCTTATCTTACTAGAAAAAAATTCTTCTGTTTTTCAAAGCAATGTATTTCAATATAATAAAAAAGATTATTTTACAAAAGGAGATTGGAAACCTTAATCTGAAGTGTTTTATTGTATTATTGGAGTTAGATCTCAAGGGAAAGAACTTAAAAATGCAGCACAGCTCCTGTTTAGCAGCTCTTAAACATGAACCCAATTGAGTCATTATAACATGAGTAAACTGATTATGCAAGTCATTAGCACAAATAACCAACATTTTATAATGAAATCAGGTTTCTTTTTTTGCATTAGAAGTAGGCTATGCAAATACGTTAAAGGTAACAACTCTGCTATGCATAATTAAAAAGCTTATTAGGATTAAAAATTCAAGATTGCTATCTGGATTTTCCCTATTTTTCTAAATAAGGTTACAAATGAACTAAATGAGTTTTAGTTTTTCTGTTCATAGCCTTTCCCTTGAAATAAATCAGAATACAATCATGGCATACCATTGGAGAAATTGGCCCTAGGTTGTGAGCAAAATAAATTGCAAGGTTTGCAATATCAAATTAGCACGAAGCCCCAAATATTGTGGGCTTCGAAGCTTTTATGTTGCTAGGAAAATAAATTTCATGATGCTGGATCAGTCCCAAAAAAGAACTTCAGAAACCCAAAGGCCAACATAATCAGGCTGGTCCAAACAGCCAGATGTGAGTAATAGAAGATAAGGTCTAATCAGAAGGTTCAGCTAAGTAGCAAGGATCACCTAATCAAATACTGTAACTTTCATCTAGATATTTTACTTTATGTACAGAAAAATAACCCTTTTGAAATTGATTATAGAAATCCAGAGCAAACGTCAGGAAAGAAAAAGAAGAAGTACCGCCAATCCAGCTTACAGTGGACTCTTGGAAACTGAGGTAGCCCAATATTTAAACATTTTCACTTTTGATTTTATTTCTGGCCTATACACGTTTAAAGAGATTATAAGTCAAAGGAAGGTGAGAAAGTCAAGATTGTACGTGGAACCACATGAGTGTTATTTTTGAGATATCCTTGACTTATGACCACAGTTGGGAGCAGAATATCAATTGCTAAGCAAGGCAGTTGTTAAATGAGTTGCACCCAATTTTATGATTTTTACAAAATATAAAATTTCATAATCTTAAAAAAAGGATAAAGAATACATTTATTCTTTCAAGAATGGGAACAAACGCAAAGAAAAGCATGTATCGGGTTAATCCTTCAAGACCTAATACTAACATCAGTTCAGAAAATGACAAAAAGATGATAAATATTATTAATGAACTCAATAAGAACGTAGTAAGATTTTTTTTTAAATACTAACTAATCTGAAGCAGTAGTATTATGGCCAATCAGACACAAAGTTTACTGCTATAATAAAAAAAAGCTAATACAAACAAAAAAGGTAAAAAGAAAATATAGAAGGCATCAAAAAGAAAAAAGAACAAAAGGATATATTAAAGAATATATGTGATTAATTTTATAGTATACATATAATGAATGTGTGTGTATTTGTGTGTGTATTTCCTGTTTCATCACAGGAAGTATAAACAATTTTAGTAGCATCACCACACAAAAATTCTTAAGAACCTTGTCTTTTTAGTCCTGATTAGCAAAAGTCCGTTAAGGGTTACTAGAGATAACAATATTATTTATTTTAGACCTGTTCAAATAAATCAGCTTTAACCTAACCCAACTCTTTTACTTTTAACAATATTGATGTCCCTTAAAATAATATTCTAAAACTTGGTTTCTTTACTTTTCTTTGCTACTGACAAAATTCTTCAAAGCTTTTTTTTTTTAAACCCTCTTTTGTAAAACCAACATGGGAAGATTATTTAGTTCACTCTCTTGGTTTGATACATGTATATCCCTTTTAATTAATAAAATATTAGCTGGTTTCTTTTAGAAGTCCAGCCTAGCATCTTTTTCTATATTATTCGTGTAGCTTGTCATTTTTAAATCCACTTTCAGATCAATCTCAGTTTAGTCCTGTAAAACTTGTACCTCTTCCACAACAATTTTTAAACACAGTTTATCTATAGAGGCAGACACTGTTAAAATTAATTTCAGGATGCATTGTTTAAAAACATTTTTCAGTGTGTTGAATGTTAAAATATTTTGCTCCATTCTGTGTTAGTAGTAAGTCCAATGTATATACGTTGTTCTCCTATAATCTTTAATTTCTTCCAAGTTCCTTCCTATCATTTTTTAAAAATTCAAAACAAAAAGCACTTTCCCACAGGAAGAATTCTTATGATTAATTCCAAAACCTTATTTCAAATTTATCTGGACCCTTAGTTCATTTATAATTTTATAAACAAAAAAATTTAATCATCCTTTTGATGTTTATTCCATAAGAAAAAGTATTTAAATCTGTATTTAAAAGCTGCTTTCATGAAGGATTGAAGGAAACTCGCCTTGTGTTTTCACACTTGTCAATCCAAAGATTCCTAATAGCTAAAAGGCAGTTAATAAGCAATTTCCGAAAGTAATTAGTAAAAGAATTATGTGGGCTTAGTCTCCTTTAAAAGGTGCCAACCACAGTTTGAGCAAGATGACTATTCCCTCGTCTCCCAGAGCTCTAATCCCATTTGAGATTGCTGAACATGCTGAAGGAGGTTTTATTTTCCCTGGTAATTTCTGACTCAAAATGTTGACTCTAGTGAGGATTGTAACTTCGAAGGAATTCTTTTCTCCCCGGTCCAGCTGCCTGCAAGGCTGATCATTTTCCAGGCCAAAAAGAATTTAATGAATCTTAAATCTGGTCTGTGGACTGGACCTGAATACTTCTGACTGATTGTCCTAATTTGTTTTTTGAACCAAAAGCATGGCAAGCATCACGGAGTTTATGTTTTGGTTTTGGTTTTATACTGCTGGTTGAGATCTGAGTTTAACACCAGCTGGTCTTCTTGAGAGGTGAAGTTATCACCTTCATGGTAGATGATACCTACCAAACTGGGGATGGTTTTGTAGAGATTTGGAAATGTATGATTTGCATATTCTGTGCTCACAGTTCTGGTACAACATTGGAGAAAGAATTGATGATATTTAAATGTGGAAACAAACTTATTTGCTTATTCCATTCTTTAACTTAAAAAAACCTCCAGGTCAAGAAACTTATCTTAGTACAGTAGTAGCAAATTTGACACAAAGGAAAAACGATAAGAAGTGGGAAGAAAGCTGTTTTGAATTGTTCTTTTTCTTTGAATGTATTATGTCTAAAATTGCGGACAATTTTTAGGGTTAGATTTATTTATTAAACTTTTTTGGCTAAGAAGCTTTGCTTTGTGTATCATTCTATCACTGGCTTCTAAATCATATCATTGGTTTCTAAATCATTGGTGGTAAACTCACATCGTCATGGCGATGTCATTGGGACTTCCAATGACGTATTGGGACTTCCCCCCCCCCCCCGTCGTTAAACTGGATGTGGGCGTGGTCAGCATGTGACGCATCCAGCCCACGGGAGTTTGACAGCCCTGTTCTAAATTAAGGGTGATCTGATATCTATCTGAGAAAAAAGAATTTCGGTTGCAACTATTTTATGTATGTTTAATAAACAAGAATATAGCTGGTCCTATCTATTGAGTTCTCTTTTTGGCTAATTTAAGGCAAAGCAGAAAAAGAAGCAGGATATAAATGTCCCCTCACTAATCCCCAGGAGAGAGATCTACAAAACGCCTCATGAGGAAATGCTGTTGGCTACCAGAAGTGGCTTTAAATAAACTAGAGTCAGTTGTTTAGCACTTACTCAGTATCTTTGATTTATTTCTTTATGAGCAATACTGATAAAGAGATAGTGACATTCCAGGCATTTTGTGGCCATTTAACTTACAATTTGATCTCGTAGGCAATTCTTAATAGCTAACTGCTTAATTTGAAATTGCTTTTTTCCCTGTTCTTGCACTATAATTGGAAAAAATTACTGGACCAGACTGTTAATATCAGTGATCCAACACCCATTCAGAGAGACCTGTGCAAAATGGCAAATTATTTCAACTGAACATAAAACATTAACTAATTACTCACTTAAGGAAATGAAAGAAGGAAAAATGTCTCTACTTCTTCAGGTTCTATATTTCTTCCAAACAAACACATCTGAAAAATAATGTCAAGAAATAATTAGTAAGAGTCTCTGAACTATAAGGGCATAAAAAATTTGAAAAAATAATAAATAATAGAAAAAGCAGTAATAAATTTAAAGATCCTCTATAAAACACTATTGAAGGAGACCTTGAAATTCAAAATACTAACTCTTGCTGTGATTAACACTATGTTGGCTTAATAAAGTCAAAAGTATTAACACTTTGGTTAAGCAAAGAATCTAGAAATATGCTAGTAGCAAAAAGTAGGGCACTTCATTTTTCCAAAAACGTTCATAAAGACCTGTAACATATTCAAAATCTGTTTTTTCAAAAATTTCAACATTTAGGAAAGATCTATATCAACTCCACCCCCATCGTTCTCTAGCCCTTTCATGTCACCATCCCTTCCTTTTATGATGATGGTAAAATTAGACAGCACCCACTATTAGGAAATGAAAGGACTACAGTATTTAAAAGATTTATACAATGGGGTCATTCCTAAAACAGGAAACCAATTAAAGTAAATTTATGGTTTTAGATTCATTAGATTTCATTTCAGTTCCTGCAATTAGCACGCAAGCAATTAGGCCATGAATAAATTTAAAGTCAGGCTAAATTTGTCAACTACTAGAACAAAAAAGATAATTTTTTAAAATGTACAACATTTTATTGAAAAGGAAGCAATGTTAGGATTAGGATAAAAACAATACAGGAATCTATATACTACTAAAACTCTCATTGTCATGATCTTTAAGTGGGCAAAATGATCCACAACAGGGCAACAGTTATTGAACCAAGGTGCCTCAAACGGGTTAACTTAAAGAATGTGTCCAAAATCTGGGACCCTGACTCTTGAGGGAATGAAATTTGGAGAAGTTTTCTATCAAAGTATATCTAGGGAAGTGCCAGAATGGGCAAGATGGCAAACATGGTGCAATGATACCAGTCCTGCCCCTTTTGTGTATGGACCATCTTGTCTCTTCACCAATTTCCATCCTGTGGATATTGATACTCTCAACTGAACTAAAGGTCCTACAGCATCTCCTTATCTCAGGGAGAATAAGGCCTCTGAGGGGCCATGAGTCATTCCCAAGAGAAATGTGACCCAGTTACTGTCACTGCACAACTACAACAGAGGAATATTGCTCATACATTGATTCAATCTAATCAACTAAAGCTAAAAAGAATACAATACACCACAAACATTCATGCTTTCCCCACAAATGTACACAAGCTAATGATACTATATATTTAAGTTTTGGGTTAAATTCTTTAGAAGATAACTCTACTTGGATTTTTCAGAAATCGATGCAAGAGCTGCTGTTCATATAAATATGCGGACTTTTTCTTCTTTTTCAGCGGAAACGCCTTGCATCAAATTATTTGAACAACCCTTTTTTCCTCTCCACAAGAGGTAAGCTCTTCAAGTTATTGAATGGAAGATCAGCACAGTTGATCTTACAATTCTTGTAAATTCTGCTGTCTTCTGCTTGTAACCCATGTGCTGTTAGATTTCAGAGAGATTGAAATCTGGCAGAACCTACAAACTTGGAACAAGAGAAAATAGATTTGAAGGGCTTGTTATGAAATTTCATTTGGGAATATAATTGCATTGCTGTATATCTGACACTTGATCCCTAAATGGGAAAATTTATATTATAACAAAAGTTAGTAATCTTAAAAATGTTTTTGAGAAACTGGTAGTTCTTGTTTTATTCTAATAACATTGTTTGAATAAGTTTTGCAATTTCGTGTTAGGAAGTTTGTATTGTAGATATCATACCATTAGCAATACCTAGCTGTGGACTTCCGGCTGTACTTCTGGTGGAGTCAGAGGCGAGGACCGCGAGCTCTGCAGCCCCGATCCCAGCTCTCCCCATTGGAGGGCTCTGAAAGGGGCCATAGCCATCCTGTAGGGGTGATGAAGTAAAGGGGGGTGTGCCTTGCAGGTCGAGGAGAGCCACATCTCTCCTCCCTGACTTGGAAAATCTCCCTCATCTGAAGATGAGGAGCAGTGGCAGTCAACATGGCTGCCATGAAGCTGGGGACAGCCAGAAGATCTAAGACAGTGCAGGAGCAAAGAGAGCTGTAAACAGAGATTATGTTGCTGGGTGAGATGATTCTTTTTTCTTTAAAAACTATTCCAAGAAAAAAAGTCCTAGAAAGGGATTCTAAAAGTACATCATTTAAGATGCAAAAGAAAATGCTTTTTAAAAAGACTTATGCTGAAGGCGAGAGCACCATCTACTGATGAAAGAAAAAGTGACTCCTAGACTCCTGGAAACTTACAGAGGGAATATCTGATATCAGGCGGCTGTGACTTTTAACTGTTTATTGCCCTGTACTTACCAGAGGTGGAAATAAGAAAGACATTTTATAAAAGAGACTCTGGGAAGTCAGAATAAAATCACAGAGTAGACTTAAAGATCTTGGAACACCTTGGACTATTAGAATATTGAATAGATGCTGGAACTGGTTTATCTACAGTAAATAATTGACTTCATTTTAAACGAAATGGATTTTGATTGAAAGCAATATCTGCTGGAAAAAAGGCAGCATCAAAATTTGAGAGGAGAGCACCATTTACTAATGATTGGAAAATAAATTATACTCCTATAACTTTGGGGTTTTTCTGAATGAGATTGAGTGTTTATTCCACTTTTATTGCTATTATGACTGGAGTTGAAAGAACTGATGGAAGCAACAGAAAGACGAGATGAAATGGACTACTTAAGCCAGCAAATTGAACACAAATGGGAAAAAAATATGGATCAGAAAAATCAGCAAATGAAGCAAAAGCCCAATGAAGAGGAGGACCAGACAAATGGCAAGCAAAAGGAGCTGAAAGAACAGATGAATTGGCCACATCAACAAATAAATCACGGACTGGAGCAAAAAATAAGACTGACCAACCAGCTGATAAAGGAAGAAAGACTGAAGAAAATAAAACAGACGAATCAACAATTGGAGAGACAGAAAGATACTTTTGATAAGGAGATTGGGACATGGGTAGACAGCTGGGAGAATTGGCAGTATAAGACTGTACTGGGAGAAATGTTTAGATTGAACAAGAAAGATATAGATGAACATAGAGATAAAGATGAGGAGTGTGGGAGGCAAATTAAAAAATGGATAAGAATTGAAGCACTAAGGAGGAAAAGAGATAATGGATAGAAAGAATTGCCTTTTAAATATTATAGTAGCTTGATTGTAAGTTAAAAGGCGAAATAAAATTAGATAGGGGAAATATTAGAATATACATTTTATAGAATAAATAAAAATAATAGAAAGATTAGAAGTCTACAGATGTTAGGCATTTTAATGTATGTTTAAACAATATAATGAGGATTACTTAAATTTGATAAATGTGATCGAGATTACTAATATTGTTACTGTGAATTGGATTAATATAAATGATACCCAGAACCAACTCTGTTCACACACAATATGGATGGTTATTTTAAAAAATAATATATATAAAAAGTAATGCCAGCTGTATTGCAATTGTACTAGAAACTGTAATTTTTGCTTCTAGTAGAAAGTTATGATTTTTTTAGCAAGAGCAAACAAGACAAACCCATAAATTTAGAAAGAAAACAACTCTAGCACAGGTAATCCTTGCATAGTGACCACAATTGGGATGGTCAACTTGGTTATTAAGCAAAATGGTCACTAAGTGAACTCACAACTGTGCTTACAATCTCCCTTCAACTTTGCTTACCGGTGAAAGTCATAAATGTGAGGATGGGTCACAAAGTTTATTTTTTCATAACTATCCTAACTTTGAACTGTTGCTAAATGAGGCAGTTGCTAAAGTATGTATTCAAGACTGTATCACAGATAAAACGCACAGTTGTTAGGGTTTTTTAAATTACCATCAAATCTTCAATTCATTGTTGTTACCTTCAGTTTTTTGAAGATATAACTTTAACTTTGGTGTTATTAAAGTGGAACTAATCTTGTGCCTAACATGCACAACAATGCTTTCAGGATGGGGTGCTTTTTCCTATAGTATTTCAGGAGATTTTATATATCTACTTTTATTATATATTACCACATTTCTCATTTCTTCTACTAAATTTTTTGAGAAAAGACATTGATCTCTGAGCTTGGTGGTGCAGTGGTTAGAATGCAGAATTGCAGGCTAATTCTGCCCACTGCCAGCAGTTCAGTTCTGACTGGCTCAAGGTTGACTCAGCCATCCATCCTTCCGAGGTTGGTAAAATGGAGGACCCAGATTGTTGGGGGCAATATGCTGACTCTGTAAACCGCTTAGAGAGGGCTGTAGAGCACCATGAAGCAGTATATGTCTAAGTGTTATTGCTATCTTTCGTAATCCTAGCTGATCAACCTATACTTGTTATTTTTATGGATGGTTACTGAGTATTTGAGCAATTCCCTGAGAAATTGCCATGGTTCCAAAGCAGGAATCATACAAAAATGGGGAATATATGGAGATTGTACATCAGTGTTTTTCGCGCTAACTGAGGAATTCTGGAAGTTGAAGTCCACACATCTTAAAGTTGCTAAATTGGATAAAAACACTGTTATGTATGGAGAAATGAAAATCAAGGAAATTGCAGGTTGAGTTATTATAAATATCTTTGTATCGATTGCAATTGTGTATGATACATTTGGATCATCATTGAGCTGCCACCCACTAAGCCGCAAATCTAACTTCTACTAACCTGTGTTTGCCCTTCCTCACAATGCCAGCCAATGAGGATCCATGTTGGAAGGTATGTTTTTGTCCTTTACTAAAGACTGTTTCAATCATAGCATGTTTCCCCGCAAAGAGTAATTTATATGTGAGTCCTGCAACATACTTTCCTTAGTGCCATGATCCTCACCTTCCATTGACCCAAGAGCTACCTGGGCTTTTCGCAGCATCATGAGCTGGGAAAAGCTCCATAAAATGGACAGGACCAGAGGCTACATTAAATTTGATTCCTCCTCCTGATGGTTTTAGTGTGAACCACAACTTGCCTATATCTAAAACAAAACAATAAATTAATGAAATCTTTTCTATAATAAAAACATTGTTTATATAAAAGCCAAATTAGTCACATTTCAATAAGTCAATAAGTCACATTTATTCTGAACTGCAAAATATATGAATTCAAAAATTAATAGACTTTTAATTCTCCTAGTAGTAATTAACATTGCCAGTAGATTAGCAAAGTAATTTAATTTGACACACTATTTTGAGATATTGGGGTTATTTTTTCAGCATTTATATTTCAGGCTTCAATCTCCAAAAAGCTCCCTTAGTGGCTTGCAAAGATAAATAAGAAGACATTTGCTATTCCCGGCCTTACAATTACACTTTTCTTCTGATATTTTGTTATAAGTGTATCCATGAAATAGGAGTTTAATTCAGTTTGGTCGGCCTTGAAGCTTCA
>JANHFQ010009162.1:9573-20644 GCA_032468035.1 Aparallactus werneri | reverse complement strand
AATTCAATATGTGCTCTGTGCTCTGTGTAATATCTATTTTTTTATATTTGAAGGAAATGAAACTTGCCCAACAATAGTGAAATAGTTTTTGTTTCTAGTATGCATATTTTTCAATTTACTCAAACAATGAAGAATTGCCAACTTGATCCTAGGAAAATGAAGACAATTGTTTATGGCTTGTCAGATTTTGTCTGTTGTTAAAACATTTTTTTTAAAGCAAAACCTTGTCACTTTTATATTGCAGTGTAAACAACTGGAAGACAAATGGCCAATATACCATTTTTGAAGGATTAAAAACATTTTTTAATCCTTCAAAAAAATTTTCTGCGTAGCCACAATAATATGATTTTGCAGCAAATGTTTGACAAAAACTTCCTGTTGAAAGCTTTTTATTTATCTGATGTCTTAATTAAGGTCAAATTTGTGAAGCTTGAGTGCTTAGATTTAACCTGACACAATTCTGTTTCATAGCCACTTCATTATTTGGTACTTTTAAAAATATAAATACAGTTTGAGTACAATTTGAATAGAGCACTTACCCACAATCATATGTCAATCCAAAAAAGTATCCATTATGGTGCTGTGGTTGTCTGATGTTCACTGCGTCTTTTTGATAATTGGAAGCATAAAGCCTAAAAGTAGAAAATAAAATAGGGGCTTCTCATAGAATCTGGTTGGATGTGTTGGGATTCTTGGAAAATGCAAATATTCTAAGGAATGATTCAATTCAGATTAAATATTTGAATCATATTTCCAAAATGATTGGAGATATCAGATCAAATCCAGTACCTCCAATTCATTTGGATAGTTTTGAAGACAATTTTTGAAGACTTTCTGGATTTGTAGTCTCAAATATTAGGACACATTTCTTTCCAGTGATATAATGGGCTTTTTCCCACATTGATATGAGTAAGCAATCAATGAATATTTTTCACCTCCATAAAACCCTAACCCTAACCCTTGGAGTAGATCATTCTGTTCTTTGCCTCTCATTGTTTGATATTCAGTTGCATTTCTTTATGGCCCTATTTTTATTAGTTTAACTCCTTTTTATTCCTCCCACTGTCCTCCCCGTCAAATTTAAAATAAAACAGTTCCTATATAAGTGAATATACGTAGTTCAGGAATGAACTGTGGAATTTTTGATGTTCTTGGAGCTTGTTTGCATGCAAATGTTTCATTGTCCAACTAGGTAACAACATAACTGCCAGAGATAAATTTGATTAATAAATAAATACATTCAACCACTTTAAGTTCATTGTGTTTCTAAGAGTCATTTTTAGTGGTGATCAATAAGTCCCTTCTTCCTTTCTCCCTGCTTAATTGCAGCAGACTTGTCTACTTTTCCCTAGCAAATGAAAAATCAGGACAATTGAAATCCCATTACAGGAGCTCACTGTCAACTTCACCCAACTATAAAGATAAAACACATTATGTTATATAGTCTCTTCCAAACCTTCTGATAAAGCTGTTGAAAAATTTAAAGCAATTTTTTCTGGCCAAGAATTCTATGACTCTGACTCAGATTAAGATCCAAATTTCCACGTTTACAGAATTCTGTATTGTTAAAATTTAAACTCTTTTCATTGTGACAGTAATGTCAATTATTTTTATTCCTATTGCTCATAGTCTCTTGCATTTATCTTTTGAACATAAGGAAATTGTGATTTCTTCTGCATTAAGTTATATACTTAGCATGATTGACATCACTTTGTTCACTGGGTCACTCCCCATAGTAGAACCCACTCTTTAAACAAGAGTCTTTTTTGTCAATTCAGCAAAAACATTTCCAGATGAACGGTGGCTAATGAAGTTCACTATTCTGGGATTTACTCAATAAGAGTTATCCCTACCTTTCTTCGCTTTCATTTTACAGCTGGTTATTTCCCCCCTAGGAAGTAAAGCATTATACTGACATCACCAGCTGTCACAACTGAGAAATCAGCAGGATGTGATATCTGCCATAGTAGCTGTAGGATTCTGTTATCACGATTAAAGGAATCTGGATAATATTATAGGAACAGCTATGTGGTACAGGTATACTTATTAAAGTAAAAAAAAAGATAAAAGTTGGAGAAATATATTGTTGGTTAAAGGCCAAACCAAGTCTGAAATTATTCAGCATTCTTCCCAGTTCTTCTCAGTTAATACCTTAAAATTGTTTTTTTGTTCCTTAAAGCAAATAAGAATAATAATCTAAATTTATTATGGATGGGAGATAGAGTTCTACAAGTACAAGTACTCCTCAGCTTATGACCACAATTGAGCCCAAAACTTACGTTGCTACATGAGAAATTTGTGCATTTTATGACTTTTCTCACCACATTGGTTAAGTGAATCACTGCAATTCTTAAATTAATAACATGGTTGTTAACTGAATCTGGTTTTGTCAGTGACTTTGCTTGTCAGAAGGTTGCAAAAATAGGATTACATGACTCCGGGAAACTGCAACTGTCATAAATGTGAGTTAGTTGTCAAGCATCCAAATGTAAATTGCATGACCATGGGGACACTGATACGATCATAAGTGTGAAAAATGGTCATAATCACTTTTTTCAGTGCTGTTGTAACTTTGAACAGTCACTAAATGAACTGTTATATGTTGAGAACTACTTGCATTCTGGTTTTCTTTGTATGTTTCTTTCCCATCGTTTCTCAGCTTGCAGTTACCGTATATTCCAAAGAAATGCCATCAGGGAACAGCTACTATCAAATCAGAAAACATGGGTATTGAGGAAGAAGGAGAAACAGAATGAGGAAAAGAGACATGTCAGCAAGCCTCCTTCTTCCAATAATAACCCTACTAATGTCTTCCATCACTTCAAATTCAAAAGACTTTCTAAAAGACATGAAAGTGAGACATAAAAAATAAACCCACTCAGTTTTCAAGAAATAAAATTTTGGTGAATCTAGGGAATGCTTTGATTCCAGGGTAAAATGGAAGACGTTGCAGATAAAAAAATTGTGTTCTACTGTTCCATTGTTAAATCTATATCAGATATAACAAGCACATTTGTTTGAGTGTTTGACCCATTCTAAAACAAACCTGTAACAATAATCAGTGTATTTTGTCATCTCATGTTAGAGCAAATCATTTCTGATTTGGGCAGAATTGTTGCTGCACATTTTTCACATTAGACGGCTAACGTGAGAGGAGATAATTAAAAAGAAACATTTTATAGAACATATTTTTGGATTATCAAGAGCACTTCTCCAGGGAATATTTTGTGAGCCTTCTTGGAAGGTGTGAAAAAGGAGAATGATATTTAAAAACAATCTGAGTAATCATTCACATCATAAGGCTTTACGAGAATTAAAATAGTTTGGCAGAAGATTAAGACACTGTATTTCTTTTAATGTTTCTTCTTAGTTGTACAGTTCAGTTGAATTTGGAAGAAGATGGCTACTTCTACAAGAATCCATAACCCCAAATAGATTCTACTGGTAAGTAAAAAAATTAGTATTTCACCTATCACAGTCTTTTTCTAACAATGAATGGTATAATTAATTTATTGAATTTGAGTCTTTACAGTAGGGTCCCAGATATCTTCCAGTGTCTTTTAGGATGTTTTATATATGTGTGTTGAGCTTAAATGGACTCTGGGGGATGATAGAGGACAGGAAGGCCTGGAGGTATGTTGCCCATGGGGTCGCAATGGGCCAGATACAACTTCATGACTAACAACAACACCATGTGTGTGTGTGTGTGTGTGTGTGTGTGTTTAGGAAAAAAAGTTACAAACCTGTAACTGCATATTTTTTTAAATTTTAAGCCAGACTTATTAAACTTAGCAACTTGTTTCTTTGACTAAAAAGTGATGAATGGAGGGCAATAACCAATAGTGTAATTTTTCCACTTA
Organism: Aparallactus werneri; assembly: GCA_032468035.1. NCBI lineage: Eukaryota > Metazoa > Chordata > Lepidosauria > Squamata > Lamprophiidae > Aparallactus > Aparallactus werneri. The sequence continues at coordinate 16,784 of JANHFQ010009162.1, read as the reverse complement.
TTTTATCACCCCAGTAGGTTAAACTGAGATATAGAGACTACTTTAGCTGGTCAATAAACTAAATAACAAAATAAATATGGTATTTGAATCCTTTCTTTCTTCCAAATTCTTCCACTGCACCGCAGTAGTTATTCCTGTTTGGTAGCCATAGGAGACGAATATTCACCATGTGTCAGAATTATTCAGCTTTACAAAGACATTTGTCATGCCAGTTTATAGTTATTGAATTACAATACATTGGAAATATAGTGCTAATTTAGCAAAGGCATACCTTCCATTTTGCTGACATTGAAACTAATATCTCTTCTATGTTGGAACAAATATAACATACGCTAACATAATCTAAAACAAACATTTTTTTCTAAAAATATTGTTAGTTAATCATATACAGCATATTGTCTAAAAATTCAATGTCATGTCCAAAAATAATGCAAATACGTATCCCTCCTATAAATGTAGAAAGTGTTATACATTTCATAAGGAAGATCATAGCTTGTTTCCAAAAATCCTTTGTGCAGGAACAAGGGCAATGTAGAATTGAAAAGAACAGGAGTTGAGTTCCATGCTGGAAAAAACTAGCTTTTACTATTTAAGAATAATAAAGATATTTTTATTTTTTAAAAAAGTTTCTTAGGTACTGTTTGAAATACTCTATATATTGGAAAATCAAAGCTTTAGTTCCTGTAGTTTAATTTAAGAATGTGGTTTAGGAATACATGAATGTTTTAGGATAGCACAGAAGAATTTAGCAATACTGATGCTAAGGAGGCCATTGTATAATGTTGCTGGGATTTCCCCCCCTGAAATAATATATTTTATTATTTCCATATTATTTTCGTCAGTTTTTTTACAAGTCCCAAAGTTATCTGTGGGAAAGGGAAACAGAAAAATAATAGCTTTTTGATGTCTCCTGAAAACTTAAAATAGCTGATCTAGATAACAATTTGACTGCCTTAGATGGTAGATATTTAAGTCTTATGTTTTTTACTTAGTAGAAATAGGAGCAAAAAAGACACCACAGGATTGGAAGAAGAGAATGAATACAAAATTGGCAAAAGAGAAAGAATGTAAGATTTCCTTCTGTTCAGTTCTGGAATAGGATTCTCACAATTCTTTCCAAAAATATCTAAAAATATATATCCTATGATGAAATATACAGTTTGTAAGAAAGGTGTAATTACACATAGTTTAGACAGATAGACAAAACTACTATCTTTAACAAGTTTTCAAGCGACTTCTATAATTTTACAGAAATTGCTGCTTGCCGTATTGCTATAGTTCATTCCTTCTGTGTTCCCTATTTTATGGTATTTTGATGTTTGTTTAGCACTCTTCACCACTTTGGGTTATAAAATAGTTTCAGTTAACAAAAATATGAAAAGGAATATACTGTAGATTTTGGAATCTCTGTGTTAGATTTTAGTGTGACTCTTTATACAATTTTTCATATTGTTCCAAATTAATGTACAAACATTGAATAATACTCCTTTTTGTCCTTGACTGTCTTGATATTCTTCTACTTTAGAAGGAACTACTAAGTACTTAGGGTTCATGAGTAAAAAGTAGATTAAACTGCCCTGTCCATATAATTTGAATTAGTGGTGTTCCTATGTGAGAACATTTCTACTGGATTTTTCTACTGGATTTTTCTACTAAATGAGTTCATCAGGCAGAAAAGGAAAATGTCAGGAACAGGTATGTTTAAGGTTTAGGCAATATGAAGCATGTTTGAACAATATGAGAACCCAAAATGCTGGGGGCAATATATGCTGATTCTGTAAACCGCTTAGAGATGGCTGAAAAATGCCCTGATAGGCGGTATATAAACTCCACTCAGGGGTTTTTATTCTTATTTTAATTGTCATTGTATGGGGGGTTTATTCTATTTATATGTTTTAGATTATGTACACTGCCCTGAGTCCCTAGGGATTGGGCGGCATAGAAATTTTATACAAATAAAAAATAAAATAAATAAATAAAATATAAATACAATGCTATTGCTATTACTATTGCTATATAATATGGTCTTGATTATTCATTACAGATCCCACTTCACAGCAAGTAGCTTATTAAATGGCCATAAGCCAAAGTCACAGTGTTAATTATATTATTTAATTGAATTTATTAAAGCTACCCATGCCAGCAGAGTATGGGGTCATACCAAATCTCATACTAAATTAAAACACTTAAAACATTTAAGTTTCTCTTAGGTAGGCTGAAAAACCACTGACCTATTTAGTGATCCATTTAAATATCATTACAAAAGATCTAGTGCAGGAGTGTCAAAATGGATTTCTTCGAGGGCTGGATCAGCATTGTAGTACTCCTCCATGGGCCGGCCAGAGGTGAGGAGGGGGAGACAGGACGTATGTCTTCTGCAGCACCTTGTTGGCCAAAATGGGGCATGGGGGACTGCATGCTCCCCCCATAGCCAGTTTTTGGTCTGTACAACCTCCTGCAACACCCTGCCAGCCTAAATGGGATGCAGGGGGTGCATGTGGGTTATATGCAGCCCCCGGTGCCCCATTTTTGCTAGTAGAGGCCCCACAGGCTGGTTTTTTGTTATTTCCAGGCCAGCCCCATGGGCCAGATTTAAGCACCCCATGGGCTGGATCCAATCCATGGGCCTTGAGTTGGACACCCTTGATCTAGTGTATGAGCAGGTATACAAATTCAATTAATAAATAAAGAAGAAATAAATAAACCCTGAACCACTTCTTCCCTCCTATTTATAGCTTACAGTCAACTGTCACTTTTTTACAGTTATGCTTTAGAATTTTCATGTTTGTTTTTTCAAACGTTCACTCTGTCTCATCTCTGACATCATCCCCATGCGTCGTTGTGGGCAACGATGCCATGTTTCAGGTTTCTTTGCCAGTCTGCCCTTCTTATCTACCAGACCTTCCTCTTCGTATGTCCCCCTCCTTTCCCCAATCTGTTCTTCCTCATCCAGACACTCGATGCCACCATCTCCATCATTCTCCAAAGAAGCACAATGAGAAAGAGCTCTGATAGTGATCCTGACAATTCCTAACTTGATATATTATGTTCTATTAACTTGGTATCAACTCTTAAAGACATTACATAGCATTTTTCTTCATGATAATCTATCCCTAAACTGATCTCTCAGACTTTCCAAAGGTTTACCCATCGCCATGATAACCAAGTACATTTATCTTGCTGCTGGTCATGCACTTCCTTTTTTTCCCTTTCCCCTTTCCCAACATCAGAACCTTCTCTATAAAGCTAGGTCCTCACATAAAATGTCTGAAGTACATTAATTTGATCCCAATCATGTGTGCCTCTAGTGAGAACCCAGTGTGACGACCCATTGGTTTATTTACTTAGCTGTCCATGATAGTCCAAATGTTGGACTAGAAATGTCCAAATCAATGTTTAAAACTGTCAATACTCTTCCTATTCTGCTTTCCAATTTGAAGCATCCAGCTATTTTATGATAAGGTATTTTCAGGTTGTGTTTAACTTGAGATTCTTTCAATCAACATCTACTTCTGTTTCGTGTATCTTAGCGCCTTCCAATATCATACTCGAAATACTCATAATCTTCCTGCAAATATCTTACCAAATCGTGAAAAAATAAAGACTTTATTTTATTTTCACCAGTACCTCTTGTTTTAATGGCTACAATAGTAATTATAACTCAATTATAATTATCTGAAAAGCACTTTAAAAAGCCAAAAATGGAGACATCTCTCTAATGAAAATCTTAATCAGGCTCCTAGAAAAGAATTTTGTTCTTGGATGAGATAGTAGAGAATTGAATATAAAGATTTATATTGTTTATAAAACCCAAGGCCTCATTTAAAATATTTAAAATATATGAGTATTCTAAAGCATTTATCTTTTCTGATTTAGTTATTCAGCTGTTCTGATTTCTGATTTTTATATTTAGTTCTGACTCTATGTGTGCATGTCACATAGACACTGGTACAGATACACACACATACACACACACAAACTCTAGGGAAAAATGTCATCATCATTTTCAAAATATTTCACCCATCACAACTTTCCCCTTCTTTTCCCCAATACATTACCATGCCAAAAATACATAAATAAAATTAAAATTCAAGTATGAAAATTTTGAATGTTGACTTAAAATCAGTTTGAATCATGATTAAAATTATTATAGCAATAACACAAAAAAATATTTCATGTTTGAGAGTGCCAAAACCAAATGAATGCATTTTGGAGCCTTGATCTGGAACTCTGGAAATGGCCCAAGTTAGTATGGGTCATATCCAATTCAATGAATGAATATCTAACAAGATTTGGAAAGTGTGTAAAGAATGAATTTGCAGGTATTTTCTACAAAATTGGCTAATCATTAAACAAGTCACCTAACATAAAAATATCATACATAAGCCATTAGGGCAAATCACTATGCAACGAAAAGAAAAGCACATTGTCCCCCAGGTCTTCCTACCCTGTTACTCAATGGCATTCTCATGGCAAGATCATCCTGATTTGCAAACAGCATATTTGTTTGTTACGGAAATCAGTAGTCCTCTTTAACTCCTTTTCCTAATGTGTTCTACTATGTTTTGTAAACTATGTTTTATGTTTCTTTTTGCTATGTTACCTCATTAGCAGTCAACTAAAGTTTTTGATAAACATGTTGGAACCAATGCTTTTTTTGCAAGCTGAAAATTAAAACAAAGGGGTGAAGGCTCTGACGGACTGGTGCAATAAAAGTAACGTGGTTCTAAATGTTAATAAAACAAAGGAGATAATTGTAGATTTTAGAGGGAGCTGGCATAGTCATGCTCCATTCAGTATCAAGGATGCAGCTCTAGAGGTGGCCAACAATATTAAGTACCTGGGGGTGCAGGTAACTATGAATCTGAATTGGTCTCTCCACACATCATCCTTAGTGAAGCGTGCAAACCAGCATCTGCATTTCCTGCATTCGATGAGGAGAGCACCTCTTTCTCCTTCTGTCATGGTCACTTTTTACAGGCACAATTGAGAGTATTTTAACAAACAGCATCACTCCTTGGTTTGGTGGCAGAAGTGCCTCAGATAGAATGTCCATACAGAGAGTGGTGAGGACAGCCAAGATTATAGGAAGCTTGCTTCCCATTATTCAGGATTACTAAATATAAGTGCTATGTGCTTAGAGCTCAAAGCATTGTTAGAGACCCCACACACCCACTTTACAGTCTGTTTCCATTGTTCCCCTTTGGGAGGAGGCTTCTAGCAGGACTACCAGATTCTGTAACAGCTGTGTTCCTTATGTCATCCATCTAGTAAACTCACAAGATTTGTTTTTCTTTCCATGTACATGTATGCTTAGAACTAGACCGTGTTGTTGTTTCTTTATGTCATATAATATAGGTGGGTATATGCATATTTATTCATTTATTTTGTTTATTTATTTAGTCATGATTTATGTGGTGTATATTAGAGGTGGTAACCCTTTGAGATCTGCCCGCAATGAAATTTCATTTTTATGTATGCCGATTAGTGTACATTCAAAGTGACAATAAACTTTTTCTATTATATCTAAAGTTTAGACCTATTGGTCCTGTTAAGGTAAACTTTATTCTAAATCAGTAGTTCTCAAAGTGGGCGGTACCAACCCCTAGTGGACATTGGAGCATTCTAAGGGGGCATTGGAAGCTCTGCATGAAATTAGGGGGCGCCAGGAACCAGTCGGTGGGCGGTGGAGGATTCAGACATGCTGAGCCTGTTCAATGAGCTTGAACGTATTCTAAGTCTTAGAAGGAGCCTGAATGAGCACGAACTGACAGATTGGGTAACTAATGGAGAGGGGAAGACAGGAGGAGGAGGAGGCAGCAATCAGAGGCAGTCACTGAATGGCCATTGTCTCTCTCTCCCCCTGCAGGGTTAACTGTTTCACTGCCACTGCTGCCACCCCCCTCTTGTCAGCTCAGTCACCTATAGTCCCCCATGACTGTTTGTTTATTGCTGCCATATCACATCATTGATTCATATTTAGTTTTAATATTTTTTTCATTATTACTAATTCCTATGTCCTCACCATTACTCGGGGCTGGCCCAACCCCCAGCAGTGTCCTAGGCAAGGGTGAGGCATTCCAGGGGCAGGGCTTGGGAAGCTCACCCTGCTGCCCTGGGGGCAGGACTTGGGCAGCTCAAGACTGCACCCTGGGGGTGGGGGTTAGCAGGGGGGCATTAAGCATTCTCTTTTTTCTAAAAGGGGGCGGTGAACCACAAGGTTTGAGAAACACTGTTGTAAATTATCCCACTCTTCTTTAGAATGCTCTCACACATAACCCTGATATCTCTGAAGTACTAAAAAGAGGTCTTCTTCAGATGAATATGTGCCATTTGAAACTCAGGTCATCTTTTAAATCAACATTTTCAGCCTAAGACAATTTTTCATAAAGAGATTGTCCAAAAATGCTTGTGCAGAGATTCAATCATTGGGAGAAAGGGAAAATCACCATAAGGCTAGATAGCATACACAAGAAAAGAAGTCATTTGCTTTGGGATTTAGGGAAGGGTGACAGTTTGTGGTCCAGATGGTGCTATGCTATAAAAATGACAAACCCTGAATGTCATTTTTCTTGCCAGGAATTGAGTAGATGAACACTCAATAAATGGGGAGAGACAGGGAAATGGATGGGAAAGCAAACAGAAATAAGGTCAGGGTGAGGAATTGGTGAGTTGAAGGTAACATGCAAAAGCAAATGTGAGGTCAGTAGTGTAATTGGCAGGATTATGTCCTCTGTGGTACAGTAAAGAAGCCAGTCCAAGGATCCTATTATATTTCCTAAAGTATTCTATTCCATAAACTAAATTTCTTTGAAATTTATCTTCAGAATAGAGCTATTGATGAAGAAATTTCCTGCCCTTTAGTAAAAGATTTCTGATCTCAAGTCCTGATTTCATCATGTCTATTCTTTCTAGTCCTAATGGAGTTCAAACAATACATGTTCACAGATTATTCTGCTAGTTATATCAACAGATGTAAGAAATTATTATAAGAGGAGGAGGTCTTTTCTTATAAAATCAGACTGGCTAACTTGTAAATACTCATTTATGTGGCATCTAAAAACACCCTGAGGCATAGAGAGAGTGAGTTTAAAAATACTTTCAAATCTTTCTTTACATTACACACACACACACACACATATATATATGTGTGTGTGTGTTATTTATTTAGTTCTCAGCATAAAAAAAAAAGAACATATCCTGTAAAAGTC
>JANHFQ010009160.1:132947-137385 GCA_032468035.1 Aparallactus werneri | reverse complement strand
TGAGTTCGATCCTAGGTAGAGGCAATTATCCTGCTTGGGCAGGGGGTTGGACTAGATGACCTACAAGGTCTCTTCCACCTCTGTCAACCTGTGAAACTCCCCACTGCAGTGCCTTAAAAAAAATCAAAGACCTGTCTATAGATGAGGATGAAATCATAGTCTTATTTGATGTCACAGCTCTTTTCACATCCACAGACCTGGAATTATCCAAAGAATCTATAACAACATTGTTCCACAGCATACCTGATTTAACCAAGTACATGTAGATTGAAACATCCAGAAATATGATTCTGAGCAATCTCTGCCTAACCACACACTTTAAATTTGAAGGACAAACTTATTAACAAATTAAAGATACACCTATGGGATCATATTTTCAGGACTCACAGCAGAAGTCATAATGCAATGTCTGCATCAATAGCAATCCCACAACTACAGCACAAAATATGGATCCGCTATGATATCTTCACCATAATAAATGACATCTTCACCATAATAAAAAGGGACCAATTAGAGAATGCCCACAAAACCATCAACAAAGTTTTCAAAGAAATCAAATTTTCTTTATTTATTTAGAAAATTTATATTACTGCCTACTCGCACATGGTGACTCAAGGCAGTTTACAAGGACAATTCATCAGGAAAGAGGAAAACAACAACTCACTATCCTTCCTGGATATCCTGATCTATGATGTCAAACTAGAAACATAAGTATACCAAAAAACCACCCACACCAACCAAGTATTCCAATAGCCCAACCTCTCACAAGAGAAGCTGTGTAAGAATTATGTTCAGACGAACATAAAAACACTGTGGCAATCCTGAACAGCAGAAAAAAGGAAGCAGATCAGCTGTACAACATCATCCGACTAAATGAATATCCATGCTACTTCATCAAAAAGTGCCTGATCACTCAACCCAATATAGCACAACCAACAAGTTGCAAAAAGGATAATATTGCCATTTCACAAATTGCCAACAGACTTTTTCAACCACATGGAATGTACATAGCACTCAAACCTGCCCTCCAAATCATCTTAAATAAATCATAACATTTATTTATATGCACTGTACATGGGGCTGCCCCTGAAGAGCATCTGAAAGCTTCATTTGGTGCAAAATGCAGCAGCACGCATGGTTTTGTGCAAACCTCGGTGTGCATATGTATCACCTTTCCTGCGGGAACTGCATTGATTGCTGATTTGCTTCTGGGTGCAATTCAAGGTGCTGGTTGTCACCTTGAAAGCCCTTCATGGGACCAGGCTTGGGACCAGGTTTTCTGAGGGACTGCCTCTTGCCAGTCACATATACCCAACAAACTAGATTGGGGAGGCAAGGAATGTTGCAGATCCCATGCCCTACGGAAGTGGTGTTGAACCTATGGAATGCGTGCCAGAGGTGGCACACAGACCTATCCCTCCTGACACGTGTGAGGGTTTCAAGTGGGCCTGCCCACCCGCCCGTGTGCTATGGTTATCCATCTTATCTTGGTCAAAAGCACAGCTGATTGGCGCACGCATGAGTGGATCAGCTGTGTTTCCCCTCTGGGGTCATGCACCACACACATGATGGTGGGGGAGCATGGGGGCATGTGCACATGCATGGGGGTCACACACACACATGCATGCATAGGGAGTGTGCAGGGACATATGGCCACATGCATGCACACACTTTCGGCATGCAATGTCTGAAAGGTTCGACACCACTGCCCTAGGGAAATATAACTAGCGGGACCCAGAAGAAGAGCCTTCTCTGTGGTGGCTCCCTCTCCCTGGAACATCATTCCTCCAGACATTAGACTGGTTCCCATTATTAACACTCTTTTTGTTTTTATATCTGTGTAAGCCACCTTGAGTCACCATGTGCCAGTAGGCGGCAATATAAATTTTATAAAATAAATAAATAAATAAAAATAAATAAAAGACCCAGAAGTCCCAGAAGAAAAAACACAAGTCATCTACACTGTAAAGACTGTAACAGCCACTACGTAGAACAAACAGGGAGAAGACTAGTAGAAAGCATTCATGAACACCAACTAGTAGTCAAAAGACATGAGGAAAACTCTTTAATTTATCAACATATGGATAGACTTAACTATTGTTTCAACTGGGAAACTGTGACCATCCTAGACCAAGTCATGTCCAAAAAACGCTGGACAATTTGTGGAAGCCTGGCTCTCAGACAAATTGGCCATCAATAAACAACTTGTATATACTGTAGAAAAGAAACAAACAATGAGTCAAAAAAGGAACAAAAAGGCCAAAACACCATCCTACCAGCAATCAACACCCAGATGAGCATAGATTAACACCAAGATTAACATCAGACCAACAATCAAGAAGTAACAGTATTGCAATCAAGGAACTGTTAAATAAGCTAGTAGTAAACAGCCCAACCAAAGCATCTCCAGGACTATTACTACCAACACTGATAGGGATAGCCACTAAAGTATACATTGAGAGCAAACCCCATTCCTTACTAGCACTGATGATGTTATCTGGTTTGGATAATGAAACATGTACAAGGAAACAATCAAGCTGAGAGAGCAGCAAGGACCCCTGATTTCAACCCTGAGCTACAAATATTTTCTTTTATCATCTCCCAGGCTATGTTTTAATTTTGTGATTGGTATAGTATAAATTTAATTTTTTTTTGTTCTTTTCAGTAATTGTCACATATTCCAATGCATGATACTTTTACATTAATTGTTGCCATCTCTTTTTGTTTATGATGGTCTAATTTAAAGTTTCATACTAACTTTATAATATACCTCTTCTGCATAATCAATGAAGTGTGGGGATTTTAAGAATAAATGACATCTTAAACCTACTCAACAGTTACAGAAGCTATGTATTAATTTTTAACATATGATCAATTCTCTTATAATGTATAAATCAGTTCTTGAAAAGCAGATCTTCCAAATATTCCTTTGTTGTTTCTATCAGTTAAATATTTTCAAGAATTCTAAGTTTATAACATTGACATGTATGTTAACAATATCATAACAAAAAGAAATAAATCCATTCCTTTTGCAAAACTTGAACCAAGATTTTTTTTTTTTTTTGCAAAAGGCAGCTATAACTCAGTGTTAGATGTTAGAACCTCACATTCAGGCCTCAGGTTAAACAATTTCCAAACATTACCGAAATGAGTCCAACTCTGAAATTCTGTTATTAATCAAAGTACACATTCTGAAATTGAAGATTCAGTGTTATGTCTTGTATATGTTTTTTTTTATTTTCTCCCTGAACTATCATGGATCCCATGTTCAATCTTATCTGTGCAAAAAGGTAGGAGTAAGTATAAAGATAAATTGGTTTAACACCTAACATATATTTTTCAAGCAGGTCCTTTTTTCTAGAGATGTAGAGGGCATGTAGAAATGTAGTGGCCTTTCTTGTGAATTTTATAGATCAAAACTATACATTTAGAATTGGAAAGAGATTCCATTGCTTATTGTAAAATAATGTGGAAGTTTTTGGAGATGTATCATAGTCTTCATCTAGCTAGATTTTACTGTACAGGCCAATAAATTTTCAATAAGTTGCAAACATGGGCCCATAAAAAAAGATAACTTTTGGACTAAAATTTTGGCAGGAAAGGGGTTTTTCCTTCTTTTTTCTCTTTTTATAACATTTTGCAATGTTATTAATTTAGAAGGCGGATGACATTTTAGACATTTTTAGGAAGACAGATGAATAGAAATGACTAAAGCTCCATTAGTATGACCATGCTGCTGAAACCACCAGTGACATTAATGTCTTAATATCCATATTCTACTAAAACTCTCATTGTGTTTTATCTGTGTCTTTTTGTATCCTCAAGTTAGCCCAAGTATACATTATTCTGCAAAAAAAAAATTGAAATAAAAATGGAATCTATGTATCTAAAATCCACTAACTTAAAAGAATAAGTCTGGGACCCATTAGTCCTGTAGAACTGAAATTGCCATAAAGTTCAGACCAGTTTTATTCGCAAAGTTGTGGCTGCTGCAGTATCCATACAAAAATATCTAAAAGGATAACCCAGTGGGTTACAGGGTTGTTTAGTAACTTTTAAAAATTAAAATATAGGTAGTGATAGATAAAGCAGAGATAAAAGGATGGTGCTTGACTTGTTTTTTTACCACATCCTGGGGGGTACCCATGCTTCTTCCAATCTATAAGTTCCTGAAACATAATAAAATACCAGCCTCAACTTATTTATTTATTTAAAACATTTTTATCCTTCTAGTCTTGTATAAAATTCAAAGTGGCTAAACTCCAAAAATAAACAGTCTGAATGAAATACATATAATCTCTTTACACTTAAACCTTAAATAACAACAGAATCAGCAACATTAAAAAATCCAGAAATGGTTAAAATCAACCTGACAAAACAAGTATTCACAAATTACACACATTCTAAGTAAAAAAGGGATAGGCTTGGATAGCCTGTT
>JANHFQ010009160.1:117947-127947 GCA_032468035.1 Aparallactus werneri | reverse complement strand
GCGGTGTATAAACATTAAAAGAAACTTTGGACTGCTAATCCTAGGAAATGAGTTTTATGGACTGAATTCAACAAGGCTTCAGAAATGGTTCCATCTGCTGCCTAGCAGCTGGTGAAAGGATAAATTTAATTCATTAATTCATTTGGAAAAAAAGGATCCAAGTACTAAAGACTTCATTGCTCATAATGCATATAGGTGGAAATCAAAACTGAAATTTGTCATAATAGATCATCTTTGATAATGATCAATATTTCTGTCACTATTTTCCCAACAATCCTTAAAATGTATCTGAAATGTTTTGAACGATATAATCTATTACTTTCATTTTTTAAAAAAGCAGACTACTTTTTAAATGTACCAGGTAATAGTTTCAGACACACCTCCCATTTTCTTGTGCTATAAGTTTATTCTACACAACTTTGAAACTACTGTCTGGGAAACTACTCTCTGGCTTATATTAAATAACTAAATAAATAAATTTGGTTTCCTTTCCCTAACAGTAAAACAATTTAAGCAGATGTCTATGTTTAGTTAAAGTGAACTGAATTACAATTGAGAATTAAATCTGAATATATACATTCAAAATTCAAGAGTCAGATGTATTCCTGAAGGAAGGCATGTATATTTTTGTCTTGCGCACACAGAGGAAACTGGGAGGAAATATTTCTTTCCTACACTTTGACCGACCTTCTTTCACATCTAAAGTTTTACAAGAGTTATATGGGGAAGTCACATGAGTTTTTGCTTATTTGTTTGCTAGAATTATTTGACTAGATCATTTAGAACAGCTACTGACAATGCTGTCCTGGGTGCAAAGTTTATTGAACTCCAAACCGCTAGAGGACATTACTTTGGAAAATCTGACTTAATGCTTAATACAGTACAATACTATAGAAATGTTACAGCTGAGAGCATATCATTCCTGTCTATCTTCTGTTATGTCTCTACTTAAAATCCAGAAATGAATGAAACATTTATCAAAAGCTTGACACTCTTTCAAAAATCTTCTTAACTTTTAAACCAGGCATTACTAGGTGAATCTGACTCATTTCTGCCTGATGAGCATATTGAGTGATAAAGTTTAAACAGTAAAGCAATTACCATACGTAACATGCTGAGCATATAAAAATGTGTGCATTTATGTTTCTTCCTGAGATGATGATTTCATGAATGATATTTGGCTATCCATGTTTCCTCTCTAGCCCATAGCTCATTACGCTGGGCTTTCTGGATTTACTATAAAGGTTCTGTTCACACCCTGTGGGTTGGGTTAAGAATTAGGATTTATGCATTTACTTCTGCTGCTTCATTGTTTATACAGCTTTGGTTTAGTTTTGACCCCCCCTTTCTTTTCTTTTCCCCCCTTTTTTTGCCTTTGAGGCTCTTCTACAGTGTCAGCTGCTGACTGATAGTAGGAGAACGGCCTCATGGTGTGAATGAAAGGGACCTAGCGGTTGGTAAACAGAGATAAGGAATAAATAGAGCACAGGCAAAAGGAGATAGTTCTGTGAGTGCCCAGATTGCCGCCAGTCTGTTCAAGTGAGATGCAGTGCCTGTCCTTTTCCCAGATTAAATTAGTGAGCGAAATCTCCAGTGACCTCCTCCCCTTATCCCCATACTCTTTAGCCAAGCTGAACAGCCTCTGCTGTAAAGTATTCATTTTATCTAGGGACAAGTTGGACAATAGAACTCTCCCTGATACTTATGGACAGCTGTCGTCATTCAGTGGGGTTTTGAGCATGTCATTCTTCATAGGAGTTAAAAGGGTTTATGGCTTGTAACTGAAGAGAGAGCAGAGATTCATGAATGCCGGCTCTGAGGGTGCATGGAATGAGGGAGTGAGGAAAGCACACCTTTGCCCACCTGTGTGGGGGGGAAAGATTCACCTTATTTTGTTCCATTTGTTTAAAGGGATTTTGGGATGAAAATGTAATTACACCAAAGCATGATCTGTATGCAGAAATTAACATTCATAAATGTTCAATATATACGTGACAAACTTGTGGCAATTATTAGAGGTCACCAGTGCAAAGCTTTCCTACTGTCCCATTCCATTCTGCCCCATTGTCTGTGTTTAAATCTCATGCCTCTTCCCTTCAACAAGCTCCCAAGAAACATTAAAGCTTCATGTGATACCTCTGTAGTCTTTTTTTTAGTGATTTACTGCAAATATATTCAGCATCTGACTGATTAAATAGACCTTCGGCAACCTTGAGGGTCAGCGTGTGGAGTATGTACATAGAAAATGCATCAGCCCATTGTACCCTGGCAGCTAATGAGATTGGTCGTTAAGTAAATGACACAAAGCCTACAAAAAAAGCTTAGCAGCTCACTAGAGTATCACAGAGTGTCCCTGCACACCACACAACGACACAAACACTGGACTAACCTAGCCCACCCCTGCGTTATTCTACATCACTGCTTCCCTGATGTCAGCGCGAGAGACAGAACAAAGGCTAAAAGGCACACGGTAAGTCAGTCTGACAATTATGCCCTGGGGAGAAAGTAGAGCAAATTTTAGCCTAAGCATAGGCTTGGAAGTCCATTTCTGGACAAGTAGGTCATAATGCAAGGAAAGCTTTTGTGCCACTTCAGTGTAGGGGGTTTAAAAAAAGACATGGTGCTTTTTCCTCTCTTTGTCATCTTCACAAAAGTTTTGAATTTCTAAAGTAAAGTGGAAAGATGGGATGCTCAGTGAACTTAATGTTGTGGGGGACTTAAGAAGTGGTAGTGGGGAGCAATGCATTCTTTTGTCATATCTGAATCTAATAAGTGCTACCTGATTCTTCATCCTCTATAGTCAACTTTTCAGGAATCTACTCTTTTCTAATTTTCTGCAGAACTGAAAGTGCTTGAAGCTATAGAATAATCATAACTGTGGATTAATTTCACATTTCCATCAACTTGCCAAGTGCTTAGGAAATATGGCATTGGAAATGATGTTTTCATAAAATAATATTTCGTATCAAAGCCATAGCATTACATCAAAGTCAAAGTCTCCATGCTTTAGTTAAAAAATAAAAGAAGAATGTGAGGTACTTTTGATTACAATCTTAAAATCTATAAAAGTATAAAAATGACAGCTAATCAAACTTGTATGGTTTTGTTGTTGAAGTAACAATAACTGAGTTTAGGAAATAAAAGGATATATCTATGTATTATGTGTGTGTGTGTGTGTATGTATGTATGCATGTATATGTATATGTATACATTATCTTGTTGTTCTTCATATTCTGGGGGGGGGGAAATGGCAACAGGAAGTTGTAGGAAAGTCTTGCTACCTGAAACACTTTCTTCTGCTCTTATCTTCAAAACCAAAGTAATAGATGAAAAGTGGACATCAATTACAAATGTGTATACGATATGCATTTGAATGTCTCTGTTGATAAAAATCATTATGGTATTATTTGCCTTTGATTAATAGTTAAAATTTCAAATGCATAATTTTTGCATTACCATGCTGGTATAGTCTCTTTTTTTTATTTAGTTATTGCATTTTGGAAAACAAGCATTCTGAGATAATTTACAAACCTCTGTAAGTTATATTTTAATTGAAATATTTATAACAGGCTTATTGAAAGTTTTCTACCTTGGTGAACCCATTTATTTGAAAACAAACATCACAAATTTGATATATCAGATTTGAACAGAGGGTTAATTACTGCAACATAAAACTGCAAATCAAAGCATACTGCAATCAGTGAAAATATTAACAGGGGTAGAAGACCACAAACACAGAATTAATATTATTTGAGAGTATCTTCATTATAAAGCTGATGCTGAAATTCAGACCTCCTTTATGAATGCTTAAAAGTTAAATTGTGAGTAGAATGAATAGCAATGTGTGCATGTTGTGTACCAGGTTATTCATCTACAACTGTTTTTTACACCTTCAATTTCTTCTGCTAGGAAAGCTGAATTAGAAGTATGTCAAGTTCAAGTTAGTAATTACAATTGTACCATATGTTCCTGAGTGTTTGTAACCCAGTAACACATATGTTTGTTTAATTCTACAAAACTGTTAACTGCTACAAAAGTAACATTAAAATATAGTGAAAAAAGTAATGCTGCATTCAAGCAAGTCTATCTACAAACCATATTGATTTCTCAGGAAAGCATATCATTTTAGCTAGAGTTTTAAGCTGAAACATTTCTAATTTATATTTTTACGGGTCATTTTTCTTCAGTAAGTTAAAATCTTGCCTACAGTTGTAATTTTTCATAGAAAAATTTCAGAGTAGCACCAAGTGATTGTTTGGACAATTTGAGAATTGTAATGGAAAACATGTATTTGTTAAGTCTACACATCTGCATAATGACCATGTGCCAGGTTAGAGATCTAACTGAACGTTTTGCAATGTATTCATAAAAAAACTATGGCTACACAATTTTTCTGGTCATTATATCTCTCTCTGTAGCCATCAGACTATTGAAGAACATTTCAAATATCTAATATATTTGCTTAATTCATCATATATTTTTCATAAGTAGATCTGTAACTCCAAAATATTATTAGAAGTAGACCCTGCAACCTTCAAAAAGTTTATCACTTTATAACTGAAACATGGCATGGTGGTGCAGAAGGAAGCTACTTCTTGACTTTTAGGAGTTTTAACCAACAGTTTCAATTCTACAGGCTCATTCCTATTGTTTATACATATGGGAACTCCCCCTTTTCAATTTAAGAAGATGACATGTATGCTTTTAAAATATGTATAGAACAATCTCTTCAAGGCATTTATAGAAAATAATATCTCAATATTATGTATTATCTATATAACCACATAAATGCAGCAGGGGTTGAAATCTAAGTATCATGGTAGAATCATTCAAACTTTGCAAGCCAAGGCTTGTCTTAACTATAGAATGTTAACTGTATGGTGACTTTTTAAAAATGTTTTAATGAGAAAAGCTTAGATTGCTTACAAATGTGAAGTTAGGTTCCATTTGTCACTCAAATGAAAAATAAAATAAATCCAAGCGAATGAACAGGTAATGAGAAAGTCTTAGAGGTATCTTAGGAAAGTTAGAGGAGTCAAGATAGATTGAGTTGCTTTAAGGTTTGTTCCTACTATGTTTGCTTGTGTGGGGTGGGAGTGGGGGTGGGGGTTCACAAATTTTGGCTTATGTGTAAATCTTGTCAAAAGTTAACTTTTTGCCAGTATGACTGTTCTCTCACTCACCCACTCAACCACTCACACAAGAAACCAACAATATCTTGAGAGAAAACTTTCTAACAGAAACAAGATATTCTGAGCTTCATGGAATATTCTGGGTGCTTAAGTTTGCTGTTGTAAGCAAACTAACTGAAATGATGTATCTAAGCATTCCTCTATATTATTTTCCCCTGTAATCATAATTGCATTTGTCAAAGCTATTTTCATTTGAAGTGAGATTTGGAGCTGCGCTGTTCTGTCACAGAATCCTTTACAAAAGTGATTTTATGTACTTTTAAGTTATTGAAATATTTTATCCTGAAAGCTGCTTAGAATTGTTATCAATAGTCAGTTTCCAAAGGAACATATTTCCCCATATAATATCTGATATAGGATGACATTCATTCTAATTCTGTTGAAACATCATTCTTTGGTTGTACATGAAACAGTTGAATTGCAAAATGAAATGTTAATATTTCCAAAATCAATATTAATCTGAACTTTGTAAAGAGATTTACATAGTATAAAAATTGGTTTTGTTTATTCTCAGTGAATAAACAGTGAAAAAAAGTAATGATCAAAAAATTCTTAGCCCTATCAATATCAGATGTATGATACTGAATAAAACAGTGCTCAAAAACTGCTTCTGTAGCCAGTAAGTGATATTTACAATGTCCAAATGCAATCAAACATTAAATAGGACTTATCTCCAAAGGAGACTATGTTTTCATCGTGCTGAACCAAATTGTTCTTCAATGACATTTTCTTGTCCCTTAATTATAGTATGAAGATATAAATCCATTTGCAAACAAAATTGCTCTTTTTCTATTTTGTGCTCGTAAAAACAGCCCAGCAATTTAAACTTAATGTGCTCCTTTACATTTGTCTCATGCAGCCTGATCCTAAATATATTTGTTTAAAAGTAAGCCTACTGGATTTCACTGTTTACTCTCAAGCTGTGCATATGGATTGTATAAAAATTACTACTCATTAGTTTAGATTTGGACAGCCACTTTATAAATGTGCTTGCCAATTCATAGTGATGTATCTAAGTTTTATATTAGCAACTAAATCTTATATATCCAATTGTGCAATGAATGGGCTTTTTTCTTTAAAAAAGTGAGATTTTCACTTATTATTTACATATGCAGACCTTAAAAACATTTAAAATTCAGTAGAAGTAATAAGACACTTTCAGATCCAAAGTTTATTGGATGAAATTCCCAAACAATCTTTTGTTTGGGAATCCTTTTTCAATAAATATCTGTTATGTTTATCAGCTTTTGTCAGAGGATCATGACTTTTCTATAAATGATATTTGTAAGCAAAGATAACAGGGTAGTATGTTGAGTGAAAGCAAAATAATTATTTGGCCAAAGATCACTCATGCTATAGGGGAAAAATACATAATGTTTTACTTAACAAGTTGCTTGAGCAGAACTTGTTGGGTTCTGTATGTGAGCTGTCACTCTTAACAAAAAGGGTTAAAGAAAATGCATTCTGTTGCATCTGCTTATTAAATCCCTTACTTTAGTAGAAATTCAAATTTTGTAAGATTATTCGTTTTATTGATGCATATAATTATAATCACAAGCCATCTGCTGATTTGGCAGGCATGGTTAAAATCTCTAACTCTCATAACCTTTCAAGTACAGTGCCTTTGGGACTCTATTTCACTTTTACATTTTGGAAAACACATATGAACAAACAAGAGAGGTCATCTGCCAAGTCAGACCTGTTAAAAAGCATCCCTGCACATTAGCAAACTTGGACTTAAGTGTAAGGAATTTCCTGGGTATTGTGTGTGTGTTTTAATCCCATCTTCAGGAACAGATTATTCTCCAATGCATTTGGGGGGTTTGATATTTTTTGGGGGGATTAAGCTCTTTCCTCTCACACTTGAGACCTGATTTCTTTTCTCAACTAAAGGGACGAACAGTGGTTGTCACAGGTGAATGAAGCTCTTTTGACCTTTCTCATGTTTGAAGTACAAATGTTTTAAAAAACCTGGGGTAGTAAAGGGGGTAAAACACAAAGCTACATACCAAGATCTGGATTCAGATCATCCCAACAACATGAATTAGCCTCAATGAGTCAGTGTTGCTTCAGCTACCGTTGGCAACAGGAGTGATAGTAAAACTGACAAATTTACAAGACTGAGGCATGTTTGAATAGTGATATTTGAACATTGGAAAACAGAATATCAAAGTCGATTTTTATTTATACTTCAGTAACTTCTTTGGGGGCCTTAACAGAACTTTTTCATGTCTAATAAGAGAGCGGGAGTATTTTGCATCAATAGTTGCCTTTCACCATGACAAATCTGGGCCTCTAAATTTTAAGAAGTAGAATGGCAGTACATAAAGCATAATAAGCTATGTTTATTGTAACTGGCCTGATTAAAACAAAAAACAAAAATCCCCTTGAACCTGTTCATATCTTCCTGGCCTGCATTTTTACAGTGCCATATTCTGTGACTTCTGACGAGGGAAAGTACATGGATGATACAGCATGAATTACGTTGGAATCATTTTACATATGAATAATTTGGAATATAGTATAAAACTGAGCAGGTGGGTGGAAAAATTGGTAATACCAAATGATATAGATGTAAAACCTGGGAATACCTTTGAAGTATTAAGGAAACGCACCAAATAAAACGTAGTGAAAAACCAGCCATATTTTCCTTCCAAATAATATTTTGAAGTTACTTTCTTATATTTTTAATTGCATTCTCAGCTGTCAGCTTGCATCTTCTTTAATAGAACCCCAAACACTCCATGCAGTATGCATATTGCTTTGCACCTTTGGGGAAGTTTGATTCTCACACCACCCAGCCCTTTATCGGAAAACAGGAGGTGAATGCACATGTTGGAAAATGTCTGCACAGCTGAAACAAGGCAAACCAGCTGACTGTGTCTCTGGTTTATTTTGCAACCAATTAAGTATGACATCTGTTGAAACTCAGGAAACCAAGACTCCCTTCCCCCTTTTCATGGAGTTATTTGAATGGCTTGTCTTTCACATGGGAATCACAAAGCATCATTTTAGAAATCCAAAAGATGAGGCGTAAAGCCTTTTAAAAAGCTGGATTTGTACCACACCTCAGTTTACAGGGAGAGAATGGCCATACACTGGAAGACATATTGCTTCACTTGTATTGATTCATATCTACTAATGCCATTACTGATGGCCAAGTTTAGCCTACTCTCTGTTATAAGATGAATTTATAACAAGGCTTTGCATCCCCAAATTTCTGTTTGGGGACTTGAAAAAAAAGATTTTCATCAGATAGGTAGGTAGGAGATTGACACTATGCTAACGTTGTAGAAGAAATGTTGCTCCTTATCATTGCATGCATACAATGCATTTCAAGCTTCAGCCAAATCTAGAATTCTATCAATAAAAGTTATGCTATGCCATGCCAAGCCTTGTTATGCTATGCTGTGCTATGCTGAAATTTTCTTCTGCCTTTTTAAACAATCTTCATTCATTTTAATGGGGAAAATATCTTTTAATTAGTACTCCCTTTTTTTGATAAAGAAGAAAACAACCTTGTTTACATTATCCAGGAGTGGGTGTAAGATCCTGGAACTTACTCTGAGATTGCCAAAGGATATGTGTATTTTTTCTTTCTTTTGTACTTTCTTTTGCATCTTCTCTATTCATGTATCTTTATGGCTCTATTGCTCTCCCCAACCTTTTGTTGAGGGTCCTCTTTCCACAGAAGCTTCCACATGGCTTCCTAAAGTAAAGCTATGATCGAGCCGGCTTTAGAAGAACTTTGAAATGGAAGCTATTTTAGCTGTCTACTTTGTGTTGCACCTAAAATGATTCACATTTCAGACTGTAAATAAAGGATCAAATAGTAACTGGTGTCTCCCTCTCATTCTCCACACCAAAGAAGTTCCAAAGAAAACAAGGCATTTCCTTCTGCAAATTTTTTCTAGATTGAAAGGAGGGCAGACAGCATGGCTTGGCTGTAAAGAGTGGAGAAATGGGTGAAAGATTACAGTGGCAGCATTTTTTACCGCACCAGAACAACAACCAGGTTGCAAAACACCATAAAAACAAATGCATGAGAATGAAGTATAAAAACAACAGTCTCTTTTCTGTAGGAAGAAAACTCTGGAAATTTTCAGACGGCTAGCATAGTATTAAACTGAGCTTATTCCTTCTTAGTACATTACTATATCTCCACTTTTCCAAAATAGTACTACTTTATTATTAAACATTATTCTAACTTACCTGGGCATTCTGGGCTTTTATCCAGCTAACATATAAAGCAGCAGGATTTTTTTTCAAACTTCATTTTTTTACTTATAAATCTGCAGATAATGAAGATAACTCCTTAAAAAGTTGACATATAACTACCGTATACACTCGAATATAAGTCGATGTGAATGTAAGTTGAGGTACCTAATTTCACCCATGAAAACTGGGAAAAGTTAGTGACTTGTGTATAAGCCACCCCGAGTCCCAGGAGAGGGGCGGGGTATAAATTCAATTTAAATAAATAAATAAATAAATAAGTCTGGGCACCAATTTAGCCCTGAAAATCAGCTGTTTTAGTTCCAGTCGGCCATTTTGAATATTTAATTTTTAATTTTTTCAAATGTTTTTGCTGTGCCCTCCCAGCAAACAGCAAATAGCTGTGCTGCTGCAAACAGAGTGAATAGAGGTAGCTATAGGTTGCAGGTGGATGTGACAGCCCAGCAAAAACAAAAATCATTTTTTTTCAAAATGGCCAACTGGAACTAAAACATATGATTTTGGGGCCTAAGGTGATGCCCATGCACCACATGCCAAACATGCTGTGTAGGTATCAATTTAGACCTGAAAAT
>JANHFQ010009158.1:9788-19851 GCA_032468035.1 Aparallactus werneri | reverse complement strand
GTCAAAGTGTAAAAAGAGAAAAAAAACTTTTAAAATATGTCCCTGATTTTAAAATGTGTCCCTGACTGTTGCCTGCCTTAGCCTTATGAATTTCACCTTCCCACAAATTTATACTATACTTGTTTTCAATTGAAATAAACTTTAGAAATATATTTACTCATTATGTTTTTTAAAAGTGCATCCCAGCAGTTAGTTATAAGTATCACAAGAATTAAGAGTAATAACAGTAATTACAATCATCAAAGTTATCTCATCATTATATCAAAATTCTATTTGTTATGATTAATCAGATTTCCTCCTTAACATTTTTCTATCAGCTTTTGGCATGCCCCTCTCACTGGCATGCCTTTCCCTCTCTCACAGATGCTTCCTTTTATTTGAGGAGAAAACAATTAAATCAAAATTGTAATCATCTATTAAAAACATCAGACTCTTTAAAAATTTGTTTATATTATTCCTAAAAATAATCATTTTTCTAATCCTCTTAATGATTCCATTATTTTAAAAAGTCTTTTCAATTCATACTATATTTATTTTTCAATTGATATAAGCTTTAAAAATATATTTACACATTATATTTTTTAAAAACTCCATCCCATCAGTTAATTCTTAGTATAACTACAAAAATTTAGAATAGTAAAAATACCATATAGAAAATGCCAACAACTTAAAAACAAAACTTTATGCAAAATTATCCTTTAAAAGTTATTTCTAATGTTCCCCTTTCTTTCTTTTTCTTTTATTTATCATTAATATTTGATCAGACTATTTTCCAAATAAAAATGGCCACTAGCCGTCATCTCGTTGTTTTCTTCTCAAAAAACCCCCTTTCTTTCCAGACTCCTTGCTTCGACCTCTGACCCCGTCTCTTTTCTCTTTCTTATGTGGATTTCCCAGGTCTTTCCATGTAGAATTTAGAATGTGAATTCTAAAGTTGCCAAGTTTGGAGATCTCTAATCTATGTGTTCGTATGTTCATACAAGGCTAAGGAATAATCAAGGAGTAATAGCTATATCTGCATAGAACATGATATGTCCTGTACTACTGGAAAGATGTGAATAATAGTCCAATGAATCCCTTTTACTTTTTACAACCCTATTTTTTAGAATAGAGATGGGTAAACAACTAGCATAGTTGCCATCATAAATTGAAAAAGAAGCAGCATCCTTTTATGGCATACTTGAAAGGAAACCAATACTGAAGCTTTTCTAGACAATGAGGTTTAATTGAATAAAATAAAAATAAATGCATGGTTTAACTACTAAAGGAACCAGAGAAGGAAGCATCTAGTCAAAATGTAAGTGTGCAATGATCAAGGATGCCATGTCTGAGCTGCATACATTTGGGCAAGTACTAAAGGACAGCAACGAGAAAAGTGCTTACTCTAACGGTCACCCAGAAGTTTGCAGCCTAGACATGGCAAACAATGCTTCTGAATTCAGAACTCAAGAAGAAGCAGTGAAGGAGGCTAGAAATTTGATAAATGGGGAATACCATTTTGGACAGGAGACTTTGTCCAAAAACCTAGCAAAAGGAAGAAAGCTTGGCCTTAGTATCTAAGTAAATTCAAAGGAAAGTAGGAAAATAGATGTATATTGATTATGGCAAAAATTCATTTTGTCTGCATTTAAGTTGTAGTCCCGTAATCCTAGGAATTAATACACTTGAATTAACCAACCGATCAAGGCTTCAAGTTCAGTTTCAGCTTCAGGAAAACAAAACCAATGAAAAACTAAAATGGCAACTAGAAGGAAGGAAAAATGGACATTTCCCTCTCACCAAATATGTCCATTTTTATCACAAGCTTCTTCCTTCAAAAAAACTGGATGTTTAAAACTTTGGAGATATATCTTGATATTCATTTGAAAGCATCATACAGAAGCTCTAAATCTTTCTGATGTAATTGATAAAGAAACCACAACCATGTAAAAGACCAGATAGTCTTTTTCTACTTCAGCATAAGTAGAAGCTGGAAAATACCTCATTTCCTAATTTGTCAGATCTTGCTAATTAAAGCATTCAAATAAGTTTTTAAAACCCTTGGGTGAGCTTTGGTGAGTATCTGAAATAGATGCACAAATGGCACGAACGGGTGACAAAATATTATTGTACTCTTATTTTATGAATTCTCCTCCAAAGACTTACATAAAATAATGTTGTTGCACTTGCCAATCAGATAATGGTGGCCTGGTTTTTTTTTTCATTTGAAAAATAGCAAGAGCGTTTGGACATTGAAGAAAAATATACCAGCCTGCAAGAGGAAGCTCAAGGGAAAACTAAGAAATTGAAAAAAGTGTGGACAATGCTCATGGCGGCCAAGTCAGAGGTCAGTATTATAAATAGTGGAAAGGTCTGGTTTCAGGATAAAGGTGCTTCTTGTAGCTATACAGAAATGATTCTTGTAAGAGGAAATTGAACATGGCTCAGTGGCTGAATAAGAAGAAACTAAAGAGGAAAATGCTAGATGGTATGTAGATGTTCCCTGAGGTTTTTCAGGAGGCTAAGGTTACTGAAACACGCATATTTGTTGCACATATTAGTAAACAGGAGCAACATATGCTTGAATTATTTACACTTTTGAAAGTCTTGGTAGCATGACCATAAAAAGAGCAGTTTAAGTCCAACAGCTTGTTTAATTTATTTTTGGAATAGAGGCAGCAAAAGAAAAAAATCAATTTCTTCCTCCAGCAGTTTATAGTAACATGAAGTCAATATGGCCTTAGCACCATGATGGCGAACCTATGGCACGCATGCCAGAGGTGGCACGCAGAGCCCTCTCTCTGGGCACATGAGTCATTGCCCCAGCTCAGCTCCACCGCACATGCGTGTGTGGCTCCCGCTGGCCAGCTGGTCTTCGGATCTCTGCCACGCATGCATGGGGAGCTGGGCACGCATGGGGGTTGTGCGCATGTGGGAGGGCGGGGTGCACATGTAGGTGTCACACATGCATACATGGGATGTGGGGTGCATGCGTGGGTCATGTGTGCATGTGCAGGAGCTGCAGGGGGTTGCACACACATGTGCAGGGGCAGAGTGCATGCGCAGGTCATGCACACATTGCATTTTGGGGATGTGCACGCACTTTGGGCACTTGGTGCCAAAAAGGTTTGCCATCACTGCCTTAGCTCATTGGAAAAAGAAACAATTCCTAAATACTTCTTTATGACTTATTTGCCAAACATTTGTTTATAAGATACATAGATTTGAACACTATTCTTTGAATTCTTATCTGATTCTGTTTATTTAGATGCATTTTTAGTAGCCTAAGATTGAAAATGAATATTTGGGGGAAAATCTTGGGGGATACACTTTTCTCTATTCACATTGACCCCTTTCCCTTTATTGATGATACATCTAGACAGCTTATTACAACTTAATTTTCACTATAAATATAATTTACAGTCATTCACGTATTTTCCCAACCAAGTGTTTTGTTTGGTTTTATTGACCACTGTTCAAGGAATAAGAAAGAGTATTTCCTAACAGATTATCTTTAAGTAGATTTTTTAAAAAGAAACTGCAGATTTAAGAAGAAATAAGATGAAAACAGGATAATATTGATTGTTTTGAAATGTGATTTAAGAATATAATTCTTTAAATATAAATTTTAAATATTTTCTAAATATTCTAAATATTCTTGATGGTTTGGTTTATATTTGTAGATGGCAGATCTGCAACAAGAGCATCAAAGAGAAATTGAAGGCTTACTGGAGAACATTCGACAGCTCAGCAGAGAGCTTCGTCTTCAAATGCTTATAATTGACAACTTTATACCTCAGGATTACCAGGTGAAACATTTCTGATGATTTTGAGAGATTAAGCAGTACCTGTAGGAGATGATATGGCTGAGCTTGAGGGTGGAATCAAATGTATCTATCATCAATTTGGAATCACCATATCCCCATGACGGAACTTCATCCAGCCCCCCCCCCCAAGTCCATTGACTCTTATCTGGTGTCAATTTGCCTTAACTGTTAGTAAATCAG
This sequence comes from Aparallactus werneri, assembly GCA_032468035.1. Classification (NCBI taxonomy): domain Eukaryota; kingdom Metazoa; phylum Chordata; class Lepidosauria; order Squamata; family Lamprophiidae; genus Aparallactus; species Aparallactus werneri. Next base: position 15,865 of record JANHFQ010009158.1, on the reverse strand, counting down.
ATTTTTTGGCATTTTATATTTTAACCCTCTTTGAATAAACTAAAATTTCTGGAGTTTCTTCCAAATAGGTAGAATGAAACAAACTTGTAGCGCTTTAGAACTTTGTCTAATCCTGATTTCCTGTGCCTGACAGTAGCTGTAACATGAAGCATCTATCATAGCTAGTAAGTTAGCATCCGCTTCTCAATGGTGAGCCAGAAGAAATTCTCATTTTAAAGAAGCTGTTTGCTGGAACATCTGCTTTGCTGCCCTTACCATATTTGAAGACCAGATATTTTATAATGGAACAGATAGTGAGATTCACAGATTGACAGAGTTGGAAGGGACCTTGTACGTCATCTTCTAGTCCAACCCCCTGCCCAAGCAGGATAATTGGCTCTACCTAGGATCAAACTCACAGCCTCCTGATTGTGAGGCGAGAACTCTACCTCTAGGCCAGTGGTTCTCAAAGTGGGTAGTCCCGCTCCCTAGTGGGTATTGGAGCATTCTTAGGGGTATAGGAAGCTCCACGTGAAATTAGGGGGCGCCAGGAACCAGTCGGTGGGTGGTGGAGGATTCAGCCATGCTACACCTGTGCAGCATGTATTCTAAGCCTTAGAAGGAGCCTGAAGGAGCAGGAGCTGACAGGCGGGGTAACTAACGGAGATGGGAAGGCAGGAGGAGGAGGAGGCAGGCAATCAGAGGCAGTCGCTGTGCTGGCCCAACCCCCAGGAGTGCCCTAGGCAAGGGGCAGGATATTCCAGGGGCAGGACTTAGGCAACTCATCCCCCCTGCCCTGAGGATGGGGCTTAAGCAGCTCACCCCCCACCCTGGGGGTGGGGCTTGGCAGGAGGGCATTAAGCATTCATTTTTTTCTAAAAGGAGGTGGTGAACCACAAAGTTTGAGAAACACTACTCTAGGTCATATCTCTATACTTCCCACATATTTTGATGAATTTAATTTCATAAAACTGAGTCATAGACTGATAGTTATGATGGCAATACTGAGTATCCAAATTTAAACTCCACTGAATATCAGTAGCTGGAGGCCAGAAGTGTATGTGACTTCAAATCACTCTTGACTGCTGGTGTTGCCTGGACAAATTCCTGCAGTTTTCCTGGCAACATTTTCTGAAGGTGTTTGCCTTTGCCTTCTTGGCTGAGAGAATGACTGGCTCAAAATCACCCCAGTGACTTCATGTCTAAGATGAAGCATATAGTGTCCCAGTCTTTTAACCACTGTACCAAGCTGGGTCTCAGAGGTCAAAAGAATGGTACGGAGGTCTAAAGCTATCAAATTTATAAACTTTCACAATACCATTCTAAATGCAGGGCTAAATGAGCCCTTTATTGTTCTTACTTCCTATATTTATATCATATAAGACAGCTTCTCAACCTGAGGGCCACGCTGGCTGGATAATTCTGAGAACCAAGCATTACACATTTGAAAGATGTCCAGATTGGAGAAGGCAGATGTATGATATTTTAGCAGTGAGAGGTTGGGTCTAATCAGGAATGTGGGAATATAAATCAAAGTTCAGCACAGTTAGAAGAATTTGTGGGGAAAACTTGCTGGGACAATACCTACGGTATTTGCTTCTGACTTTACTTTATTTAATAGTAAAATGACCTCTCTTTTCTGTTTTTTGTGATTCCTCTCCAGGAAATGATTGAGAACTATGTTCACTGGAATGAAGACATTGGAGAATGGCAGCTGGTATGTGAGCTCACTTTTGATACAAAAATAGTACATTCTGCATAATCTGACTTATGCTCCTTGCATTAATTTACCAAGCCTCCTCTTAGTCTGTTGCTGGTACAACTTCCAGTGATGACATTAACAGACTTTCATTATATATTTAAAATACTGTCTGTATTTTATTTTAAAAGAATGCCCTTTTCTTATACAATTAACATTTACATGGTTATTTGGAAATTTGTTGTAGCTACATTTCATCTTTAATTTACTAACATATGTGGGATGAAACAAAGATAAAAATGCTCTTGCCTTACCTTGGTGAGACCACTTCTTACTGTGACAAAAGCCAACAGTAGACAGAAATTACTTTTGAAATGTCTATTTTTTTGTCTTTTAAGAAATGTGTGGCATATACTGGAAATAACATGAGAAAACAAACTCCAGTGGCAGATAAGAAAGAAAAAGATGTAAGTGAGCCTTTGAAAATATGTGTTTTTGGAAGTCCAATTTTCAGCTTTTCAGCTATCTTTTATATATGAATGTTTTGGTTTTGATAAGAGTACTTTGGCATGATCCATTAATGTTTACTCATCATGTTCACTTTTTCCTCCCCTCAGCCCTTTGAGGTGGACCTTTCCCATGTATATCTAGCTTACACTGAAGAGAGCTTGAGACAGTCTTTGATGAAACTAGAAAGACCAAGAACATCAAAAGGAAGATCAAGGCCCAAAACTGGCAGAAGGTTAGAACCACTGTGAAATACTGTTCTGTGCCCAGCTTCAAATTTAAAAGGAGTTGAGATATTTAAGGCTGTATGCAAACAGGAGGAACTCCCCCCCCCCATTGGTATATTAAGATCTCCATGTATGTCCCTGATACATATATGGGGATGGTCCTGTTTTGTGTGCACAATTAAAGCCAACGGAACCTTACATAATAACTCTGAATCACTTTTCAGTTTAATGGAATATTTTGCACTTACTAATCTACACTGCTATAAGTAGGGGGAGGCAGAACATTGCCTCACAATCAAACCTATTACTCTTTGCACGTCAATAGTAAAAATAAAGCTGCTAGAGGATCCCATGAAGTATCATTCAGGATGGATGGGTGTCTTGCCTAGAGTTAGGTCAGAGACTCCCTCCTGCATCTCTTGAAACAACTCATTTGTTCCTATTACAGCCTCCAATTAAAGTAATTTATTTCTTCCATTCTACTGCCTCATTTTTTCCTCCATTCATGCTATTGGTCATGACTTTCCTTTTGTATAATATGTAAAATCTTTGTCGTTGACTGTTCTGTGAATGTAGGTTCATTTTTAATGCTTTGTCATGATCGTACTGCTTTTTGTCCTTGGCCGTTTCTTTTGTATATATGAATGCATTGAATATTTCTTGATTTGACTAATGTGCACCATCTTCTCTCCAAATAGGAAACGCTCTGCAAAATCAGGAGCCGGGATTGATTCGCTGCTTCAATAGGCCAAAACAATTGGAGATTTTACTAAAGAAAATGCTTGTGTGGCTTAACACCTGGCCCAATATTATAAGCTTGCAGTTGTCAAGACAATAAGAAAACAGTTTTGTTTTCTGTTGGGTTTCTCTTACATCTTCTGTTATACTATTGTATTAATTCAAATTTAACAATATGGGGGTCATAAACTTGTCATTGGTATGAATTCCAGTAGGCATTGTGCAAAAGCAGCTGTTGGGAATATCTTTGTATCTTAGATTGGTATCTATTCAGTGGAAAAGATGGTATATGTGTCTGTTTAAATTTTAAACATATTAGCCATATTCTAAGTAAACAAACAAGTTTCTATAGCCTGACATACACTTTTTCTTTGTCTGTTGCCATTTGCTATAGACATTACCTCCTGTTTGCACATCTGCTGCAGATTTCTGTTTTTTTACATATAAATATTAGTTAACAATAGTTATAAAATCTGGGAATTCTTCATGCCTCTTAGGCGTCTTCTACTATATCTATAGGAGAATTTCCATATATATGCATATATTTGGTAATATGCAAAGATGGGCTGTTATAAAATAATGGTGCTGGATTTCTCTGAAGTGGATGGCAGAGATAAAGGAATCCTTGGGATTTCCATTGTGGCAAGTAACACAATCTACTTCAAATATAGATGTTTGATTTACAAGAAAAAGTTCAAAGAGATAAATTTAAAGATAATGTGATTAAAGGAACATGCTTTTTCATTTATAACACTAACATTTGAAGAGAGTAAGAGAGCTTAGAAATATTTTAGAAAATAACTTGCTCAAACATTTCTGTGGAGAAACAATGCAGATCTCAGAATGACAACAGTTGAACCAAGGGATGCTGTACTTAACTGAGCACTGAGACACCGGCATGCAGTAGTGTTAGGTATTTAATGAGTTTTTATCTGCTCTTCCTAGATCAGACCTCAATAACAAAGTATAGGAACCCTACTCCCATGATGCTATTAAGTGGCACCAACATACAATTCCAAATTAAACACAAAAGCCTTAAAATGTGGAAATCTTGGAAATTTGGTTCACACTGTAGTGATTTTGATACTAATGTCATCACAATTCAACAAGCGTTTTAAAGAACTGAAGCATCATACTTTTTCATCATTCAACATATTTGGATGATTCCAACTAATTTCAAATCCAATGTTTTATTTATGAAGATACTCTGCTGCTACCCATGGATGTATTCTATTTACATTCATACGTCACATTGAGAATCCTGGAGATACCTGTTAACTGTATATAACTGAAAAGTCTTAATTTTAATCTGACATGTTGTGATTTGTATTTTAAAAGCTGTGCTAGTAAATGCTCTAAAGAAAAAGAACTTGATTATACTTTGGTAACAGAATTTCCAATAGTTGTTATTGAATCTTATAGATTGCACCTGATTGCTATAGACGATCTCTGCTTTTTTAATCTCAATTGAATTTATCTCGGTGTCAACAAAGGCACAATTGATGATGCATATGGAGCAAAGATGTGAGTATAGGGAAAAGAATGAACATGAAGGAAGAATAAAAGCTATTCACTTTTGAACATTACAAAACAAAGTTTAGGGAATATAAGTACATAGTTGGTAGCTTATTAGATTTAAAACAAAAATATCCTAGTTCTTTTCAAAAGCAACATTCTAGATTTGGCAGAGTTAAGAAGGGTGTTTACTGTGGCAAGGAGAAAGAATACGTAGTGGTGCTTCCATTGATGTGGGGAACTAGTGGCCTGTTGGATGATGTTGAACACCAGTTCCTATCATATCCAGTGATGGTTAACACAGTCTTTGTTCTAGAGCAGGGCTGTCAAACTTGTGTCATCACAGCGACGTCACATGGCATATTGGGATTTTTTCCCTTCGTTAAACTGGGCGTGGGCATGGCCAGTGTGTGATGCATCCGATCCTGTTGACAGCCCTGTTCTAGAGCCAAGCTGCTGATGAACCCGCTCTTAGCTACGTTATTTTGTTTTCTTACTGAAGCAGCTTCAGAGGATGGCGTTAGCTGAAAGTGGCTTTCAAGGCATCCCAAAACTTTGAAAATGACTCATCTTGCCTTAACAAGTCAAAAAGAGATGTTCTGTGTTGTGGATCACCACTTTCAAAGGCTTTGTACAGACCTGACACAAAATCAGAATTCAGGAGACTCCTATTTAATTATTCAGGTTGAACTAAAGATTTTATTCATCCTGCTTTTTTTTGTTGCAACATGTAAAGTCATTTGTATGTATAGATTACTTCCCTTTGTTCTTTAAACTTTTACCTAGTTCTTACATTCCAAGCTGAGCAGGAAAAATGGCACTGTCTCATTGCAGTTAGTTACCTTTCCAATTGATTACTGTTTCTTGCAACCAGTACTGCATATACTGTATTAGGAGAAAAAGATGTACAATTTGTCCCTATTTATTGTTTTGCTCATTTCTTTAACATTTCAAAGTTATGGTTTTGTTGTATGCAAGGTGTTCTTGTTAATGTATATACTAGTAAAATATATTGACAGTTAAACATATTGGTGCCAAGAAATAAACATCTTGGATCCACCTATACTTGTTTCTATCTCCTTCATCTGTTCATATCTTTATGAGCAAACTAGCTCCTGTGTCAATTTCTCATTTTTTCCTGCACCCTACATTTCTGAAAGAGACTCCAATTCTCTGGAGCGTACAGAAGGCATATTGAAGAGAGGGGTCTCTCTTTGGCAGTAGGTTTTGTTCAGTTGGGGGCAGTAAAGATAATTTTACCAGATTTGTTGTTCCTCTCCTGGAAGAGCATATTATACAAGTCATCTTTGAGCTACAACAGTTCGTTTAATGACCGTTCAAAGTTACAACTGAAAAAAAATGACATGACCATTTTTCACATGATCCTCATGGCCATGTGATCAAAATTGGGA
>JANHFQ010009149.1:87299-100003 GCA_032468035.1 Aparallactus werneri | reverse complement strand
TTTCTAATGGTGGTGTGCCTCGTGATTTTTTTCATGAAACAAGTGTGCCTTTGCCCAAAAAAGGTTGAAAAACACTGCTCTAGGTTATGCTGATTTAGAAATAGATGCCTTGCTTTGCCATATACGAGAAGCAGCAATATTACAAAATTACTTACTTTGCAAACTAATTTCTTCAACCTTCTTTACTTCTGTTGTTTCAAAGCCACCTGTTTTAACTAGAACAGAACACATCACTTAATAGAAATAAAAAGAAAAGAAAATCATCTCAGTATCAAAGGATTGGTTTTCATTTGTCTACTTTTTATGGATCTCGGAAGCTGTAATGGGAGAATACAGTATTGCATGAAATTGCAAATTATATACAAACAGTACTATTACAGAGCTCTGGTGGCTCAGTGGTTAGAATACTGTATTGCAGACAAACTCTGCCAAGTCTGGAGTTTGATCCTGGCTGGCTCAAGATTGACTAATCCTTCCCAGGTTGGTAAAATGGGAACTCAGATTATTGGGGGCAATATGCAAATAATGCTTCTACATTGTAAACTGCCCAGAGAGTGTGGTAAAGTGCTATGGGGTGGTATGTAAGCTTAACCGCTATTGCTACTTCTACATGTATCTCAGGGATTTTTTGAAATCTACATTCAGCATATTTATTTGCTAATTAAAACAAATCAAGTCCAACCTTAAAAGGTAGAAGTCGAACATCTACATATACAGTACTACATATGTAAGATGCTCAGTGTTGCCTCACATCTCAAGATGAATGTCATATAAATTTGACAAATAATAAATTAAAATATAGTAAATATATCTTTGTAGCAGTATTGAAAATATATTCCAAGCAACATCTGGGTCAATTTTGCAAACTTACTTGTAAGTTGTCCAGTGACAGGTATACTTTCATCTATAGTATCATATGAATTTATTGTTACAACATATTCTGTATCAGGTATGAGGTCTGTTAACAAAGTTTGGGTAGCCGTATGCGCTAAGGTAAATTCTCTACTTGAATCATCTGCAATTATACATAAAGAACATTTTCATAATCATAACTTCTAAATCACATAATAACCATTTATTCAAAATATATGTATATATCAAGGAACAAATGTTAAACGCGCACAGACATTTATATGTCCTGAACAGATTTCCTAAAAGAGCTAACAATAATCCATTTATGGTGCATATACTTTGAGCATCATCAGATGTGAAAAGAAACAATGGACTTGTTAACATACAAACAAAATAAGATTATCTAATCTATCCAGGAAAGGAAATAGTAGGGGATAGACAAAATTAACAAAAGAGGGGAAACTGTTCCCCAAGAGGCGTCCTATGTTATTATAACCCATTGCAAGGTATTTATCCATATAATATTGTGTGTTACAGACACTGTAGTATAATAGTTATAGTGTTGGATTTAAACTGGGCTAATTCAGGTTCAAAGTCCCTATTTGACCACAAAACCCACTGGATTTTGTCATTTGGTTACACTGGGCGAAGGTCCCTATTGCCTTAGCAATCAAAGAGGGCAATATAAAAATGTATTAAATATCTGCAGATACTTATTGCAGATACGCATGATAAACAAAGTATTGTGATAGAAATACTGTCCCTTTCGTACTTGCATGAAGATGTCAATACAAATACATAAGGGGCAGAAGTGACACCACAAGGTTTTTTTCATGTTTCTGTAATTTCATCTTGCTGAAGTAACTTCTGACTCTATTGGCTTTTTTCCTAAGCAATTAAGGCTAAAACTCCATTCATGTTTACTAAAGCATAAAAATCACTAAACTCAGGGCACCTCTCTGCTGCCTAGACCTGAATAAAATTGTAATGTAATTTTCAGTACAATTTTAGACAAATTAAAGATGTCACTTTTAAATTTTTCATGCTGTATTTAGACATTCTCTATGCTCAAAATCAACTAGGAAGAGGCAATTTCACAAAAGCACATTAATTCAGAGTTCAAGATTTTTTTCTAAAAGAGAATATTAAATCTTACCAGCTGCAGACTCCACAGTTATCCGGTAACCTTCTATTGCATCAGATGGTTTTGCCCATGACATTTGAACGGTATTTTCATTTATAATTTTAAATTCCAAGTCTGAAGGTGGATTAACTGCAAAAGATTTATATCAAGCAAAGTGTGTTTAAATGTTGAAGAAAGTAATTTCATAATAATTTTAAAATATGTTAAGCAAAGCTTGCTAAGATATGTCTTTGCATAAATTTGTTTCCAACACATATAAAGGTATGCTGTTGGCAAAAGGGAGGTTGCAAGCCGATGAACATGACAAAACATATCAAAGAAAATATGCATCACAGAGGACAGCAACAGAACATTTGTTTCTTGAATTGCCAAGTCATTCAAGAATGGCCAGCAGAATCAAGCACAATAGAAAACACATTTCAATACATGTACAATGAGTTCACAGATAATAATCACATATGCAAACGTTTTCACAAAACAATTAAAAGAACGTTCTTAACATGCTGGATGCAATTCATAAAAGCATGCCAAATCACAACCTGCTTATAACACCATGAGATCATTTGACAAGAACATAAAATCCCTTTCAACAGATCATCAAAGAATATGTAACTCTTTGAAATTCATCTCTGCATATTTGTACTTCACTGAAACTTTAAGAGGTAGTATGCAGAGAGATGTGTATTGTGGGAAACGTGGTAAGATTTAAGTGGCTCTTTACTCAATTTCCATCATACCTAAATATAATCCCTTATTTCCAAAAAGCCACCTAAGTAGCTTATCTTGTATATGCTCCTGATACGTAAAATGGGAAATAAGATGTTACTAAGAAAGTATTTGATATTTTCTGTCACAGTGGAATGAATTGGTACACAAAACTAAGTTTTCTGATTGTTTACACCACTCTGCTATACCAATCCTGAGGTGTAAACCATCATTAGCATTTTTGTGCTCTGTGTGTAGCAGGTGTTCCCATACTAAGAAATGGCATTTTAAAACAAAATGCCAGTATGGTATTTCACACAACGATTGTTAATTATGGAAAGACAACATCAAGATATATGTATAGACATTTATTTACAGGATGTAGAGAGGAAAACAAGGAAAAAGGCATCAGTGATCCAAACAAATGATTATGTATCAATCTGTGGGAACCAGCAAGAAAATGAACTGAATGTAGCATAGAAAGAAATAGTTTACAAATGCTATCTAGCAGCATCATGCATCTGTGTTTCTATCTATCTATAGATAGATATATAGGTATAGGATATAGGATATCCATCTATCTATATATAGATAGATGAAAGTCAATTTTATTATTTTAATTTACTGTAGCTTCCACAGTGGACAAAAGCCTCCATGTACAAGGATCATTGCCAAAGACATTACATAATATTTTATAATGATATTCTCATGTTAAATCAGTCATGCAAAATCATGCAGTCCTCTACTGATTCACTGTCAGTGCATGGTATGCGTACTACAAAAAGATAAGTTTTAACAACTGTACGTAAGGTTTAATAAAGGCATATGAGATTCAGTCATACTTTTCTTGGCACTTCGGATTGATTGGCAAACACCAATCAATATTGATATATTGATTATAGCGTAAGTAGGTATATAGATATCAGAATTTTCTTGAAAGATGTCCACCTCTGCAAAATTAAAAATATTTTTTTTAAAAAACTATTCAACAGTGGACTATTTAGAAATCAATAAATAAATGTTAAATACTGCTATGGTAACAATCATATTAATATAGCTCTGTTGATTGTAAGGGCATGGTGCTTTGCAAGTGATTAACTCTTTAAAAACTAAATAAAAGTATAATGCACTTGTGAGTTGGCCATTTCAAGATTTTTAAAATACTGTCTGCTTCTTAATGAATTGCCATTTTCCAATGAGATAGGATTACATGGCTTGGCATTGATGCTACCACAAGTAATAGTAGTGCAAGAACAAATGTTATTTTTCTTCTAATGTCCATACACAGGCAGTGAGATTAGAATATTAATCTGCATGCACAACTGATTCTTCATTCAACTTAAGGCACTCATACTAATGCCACACACAAAAATCAATTAAGTAGTATCTAACTCATGCAACATGTGTTAATAATAACATTAACATTTTAAAGAATACCATTATAAAATATTCTTTCCAAACCAATGGCTCAGGACAAATTTAATGCAAAGGCAGAGACAAATGACCTGAGCATGCTTTTTCTTTTTTAAAAAAATGAGTACATGGGAAAAAAATAGCACCACCAACCTTGAAGGAAATTTGATCTGAAGCAGCAGAGGCCTTAGGCTGTAACTGCTGAAGGACAGCAGCAGCCTATCTTGATGTGATCCAATGACCGGATTCCAGATAAATTGAAAAGGCCAACTGTGGGGAAAAGTCTTCAACATTTTTTAAAAATCTGTAACCTGATTTACAAAAAAAGCTCAAATGCGGCACTTAGCTTTTAATTATGAATGTCAATTCTCTCTCATACGAGATTATCTGGTTATTTGCTATAAAGGAAACGGCGCAATTTTCCATAGAAGTGCATAAGAAATGCATTTCAGGTTTCTAAATATGAATGCACCCACCTCCAGAATAATCAAATTCTACCTGTGCCAAGTTCAAAATAAATAGGAGCCCAATCACTGAACCAAGGGTGACTTACATCTAAGCTAAGCATACAGAAGATTGGAACTTTTTCTGCTTAGCCTAGTCTTTTTGTAACTTTACTCCCATTGAATTAAATGCCTATTGTTTTCCTGTAGCAGGGCAGCTCTAAAATGTAAATCCTGGATCCAAAGAATCATGCATCTTATTTAGTTATCCAAGACTTTGGGGATTTTTCTTCCAAAACAAATTTGCTTATCCACTGCACAAGCTGCTTTTTAAACTAAATGTTTATAAAGCAAATTTTTCTGACAGGGCATGGATACTTTTTATGTATAAAGAAAAAAGTTGTACAAATCCCACGTAGCATGCACAAGTCCTTGGTTATGCATAAACTAATTCTTTGGATTTTAGGCTGTCTCACAATCACAATAACATGGTGATTAAAGAAAGCTGTTTTCAGAATCGTGTAAGAAAACAAGACCTGCTCAATAAAAGGTAGTACAGTAAGCTTCCATTTTGATTATATTGTTCCCAGTGGCATGTGTGTGTATATGTATGTGTGTTTGAGAGCCAATATGTGTATCCTTCAAAGCATTCATGCTTTTTCTTCTCAGGTATCTATACCAGACTATAAAGTATGTACTTTAAAACCCTAGAAGGCTAATAAATCATTATAAACAGTATCCAGAATATTACACTGCAAATTAAAAATGTATGTGTGATGTATTTGTGTGCACATGTGCAATTAATTATCGCTATCTATTACTACTTCAAAGATAAATAAAAGACCTAATAGTTATTATGTAACCTATTCACACAATTGTTTTATCAGAACTAAAAAGAAAATAGATTCCATTTTTAGATTGCCTGTCTGCAATTGTTTTGATAAATGCAGTTGAATAAGAAGTTAACAGACTTAACGCTTTAATTCAACAGTAGTCAATAAATTAGACTATTTCATAAAGTAGATAGCAAGCTTCAAAAATAATACAACAGGAGAGTAGATTCAAATTGTAAATTTTACTCCCATGACACAAAAGTCCAGGGGACTATACTTATTGTTTATTTATTTATGTTGATTAATTCTGATATTTCTTAGCATTTTATTATATATGGGATGGTAACATCTAGTATATTTCAAAATATATTTTATTGCTTTCATTAAGTACTTCTCATTGAAATTAAAACTAATTGGAATGTATCACACTGACAGGATATGTAGACCAGATATATTCATATCCATTGCTGATCTCTGGCTCATTTCTCAGTATATTTACATCTGAACTTTGAGCTATTGTAATGGAAGTACCTAGTAGGTGGAGAAAAAGCAGCCCTAAACGTCATGACTTGGAGCAACCCCTGAAAATTGTCTTTTATTTAAAGACTTTTGTTTGAAAATAAATAAATAATAGAGAGGGGGGGAAACCTGACTATTGTTCATAAAGGAGTTTCAGGCAATATGAAAACCAATGGGGCATAAAACACATGCCTAGATGTGGCTTTCTTGTAATTGTTTCTGCCTAAAAGTGGTGTTCCTTCCAGGCGTTTCATGAAAACTACTCAGAGAAAAGAATCAAATCATCTTACTATACCAAGAACTAAAGTCCTGCAGTCATAAATGACAAAAAGTACAATCAAATTAGAAATCTGGAAATCAGAGATTATATATTATATAATAAGGCAGCAAACAGCCAATAAAGAAAGATGTGTGGTTTGTAATATGGCTCTTTTGGAAAGTTACCCGATTTTTCTTTCCGGTATTTGGGATGAAGGCAGACAAAACAAGAGATATGGCATTGGCACCAAGCTTATGATATATGGTAACCAAATATTTTACAAATGAGATATGAGAAACGAGAATGGAGCAGCAGTAATTCACGAGAGAACAATTTGGAACATGATTTAATACGTAGAAAAATGTAAAATGAAAACATCCACAGAGAAAGATAATTATAGCGTTGTAAACTTTAATTTGTAAAATTAAGAATACCTTCACTAAATTCTTCAAAAGACTATTTTAAAAAATAGTTACTAGTGCTGAGTATGTGGTATGTTGGTTTGACTGCATGTAGGCATGTTGAGTGAAGGGTCAACTTTCTCTTTAGCTCCATTCTCAACCAAATCAGGATTCCGAATTACTAGGGCAGGGTTTCCCAAACTTGGCAATTTTAACAAGCATAGACTTCAGTTCCCAGAATTCCTGAGTCATTCCCTGTGTTGACTGGGGAATTCTGGAAATTGAGGGCCACATGCCTTAAAATTTACAAGTTGGGAAGCCCTGAAGCAGGGGGATAAAACTGATTCCCTGTAATCTTCAAACTTTTTCTACTCTCCAAACAGGATCAGCCATACATGATTGTTGTGGCAAAGCCTGTAGCTATCATCTTATTCTTTTTCTGTTTGATTATAATCCCAATGAAATAATACATCAGAACAGCTGATCTTTGGTCTTTCCATTAATTTATTAATAAATCATTTCTGGGTTGTACAGTATCTGTTCATATTTTAAGTGAATTGTCTCTTAGGAATGTTCCACATAGGAGAAACATCGTCTCCCCATACATAGGAATCAAAGACATCAGTGAGAAGCTAGATTTGGGAATTTTACCCATTCATTCACTCATTATACAAGAGATTGATGAACTAGTAATATAAGGTCCTTATCTGCAATCTAAATTGATATAGCTCACTCTTGAGGGTTGTTACAGAATTATGAGACTAAGTGACTAAGAAAAAATGAATATGGTTTGGGACTTTGTAACTAAAGAAAATAGAGGAATAGTAATTAAAATGAAGTCTCCTCTAAGCTGAACTCAATTTTTGTGACTTCCCATGTAGAAATTAGTAAATGATATTTGCTAAATGTTCTCACTGAGTTATACAGGTTAACTATAGGATACAAACCCCACTTATCCCATTATAAAATGTAACCGAGGTCACTGAAGAAAATAATCAGCATCACCCTGTTCAATGAAATCCTCAGAAAAAAATACCATTTTGAAGCCCATCCCAATTAGTCTGCATTAGTTCTTTATGGTATTCTTCAAAGCACAGCCAGAACATCGCAATGTACGCCTACCACAGTCTGTCAAAGAAGATACTTAAAAAGAATGGTTTAAAATCAATTGTCAGAATTTATCATTATTCTTCAAATAAAATTTGATACTTTGAAGAAAAGGCCCAGATGTTTTCTGATTTTATTCTATTTTATTGCTTTTGGGGCCTTCACTTGTTTAGTGATTCTAAGCCAGTGACCCTTTCACCTCCAGCCAGGTAAGCACCAGCTCTTCTTAAAAATAGGCTTGGGAATCATTATTGACCATGGCTGTTATCTACCGGTAAATTTTCTCTTCCTTTGGTGTTAGGAGGGTTTGAGAGGTTCCCTATAACTCCTTTGCAGAACCCAAAGCTGGCTCTGTATCAGGATCAATGGGATGTAACATCATTTCGTATTATACAGGTGACTCTTTTAAAATGTTTTAGAAATGATACTTAACTTAATGGGTTTGATAATTTAATCTGAGGCCATTTTGGAAAAAAAGTTGAAACAAATGACATTTACAAGGCACTTTTTTTCTCACCTATTCAATTTTAAATGTCTCCTTTAAAAGACTTGCAAGCAAAGAAATTGCTCTGCAGTTTTTCACAGGATTTTCATTTAAATCTGTACTGTCTATAGCGGTTCTGTTCTTTGGGATTTCCAGGATTGTTTTTGCTTTTTCTGGAACATATAATAAAAACAGAAGCTAGCTAAAAATTGGAAATGATTGATGATTATGCATATAAAGAAAAGTATACGTCCTGTCAGCTTCTGCAGGCAGCAATTTGAGAAAGGTAGCCACAAGGAAAAATCAGCTACAAGTTTGTCCATCATTGAAGAGGATATGTGGCTAGGAATTATGGCATGGGTTTCTTTTACAGAACTATTATATTCACTCTGTGGGAGGTACAGGCATGTTCATTTTGTGCTCCTGCCTGAAGGGGAATGGCAACATGATGGGAAAGGCTTCTCTAATTTGCATGTGCTAATTTATTTAATTTTCTTTTCGCTGAAGTTGAGGAGTCAATTGCCATTGTGAATGCTGCACATCAGGGCTGTCAAACTCGCAGCCCGCAGGCCAGATGCGTCACGCACTGGCCACGCCCATGCCAGGCTTAGCAAAGGGGTGGGAAAATCATAATATGTCACGTGACACTGCTGTGATGACGCGAGTTTGACAGCCCTGCTGCCGATGGTCCTGCAGCTTAGAGGTACGTCTTCTTCAATAACGCATCTGTTATCACAGAAACACAAACAAGGGATTTAAAATACCAGGCTGCAGATGAACAATGAACTGAGGCTACTGATCATTTATGATAAACAAATGGAAACCCTGTCTTGCAGTGCCTTTGAACCAAAGGACTAGGTTCTGCAGGCTTTTTCAATGTACTAGTAAAGACAACTCGAAGTAACTGGGGTTCTGAAACATGTTGAATGCTACTGTTCCATCCTTAAATATTAATTATGCAATAATGTGTACAGCAGTATTAAGGAATCTAATACTTAAATATTAGATTCACAAATCACTCCTTCCAAAATAATATATCTGCTTGCAATAAAAAATTGAATGTAAAAGGGAAAAAGGTGAGAAGTTTAAATAGCAAATTATTAAATAAAATAATGGGAACGATACAGCAAGCAGGACTAGACATAATGAGCTGATCAGCTGATTTCCAAAATTAAAGAGATGATGAAAAGAGGGGCCAACAATGGAATAACAGATACTGAGTAAAAATACTTTGTATTACTCTATAGAACTAATGTATGAGCTAATTGCTGCTTTCCCACGGATAAAACAGTAAATTTGTTCCTTCCTACATAGTGTTAATTAGAACCATTATTTCTCCAATATATAAGAACAATATATACTTACACAACACAAATCAAGAGCTCCATCCAAATCATTATCTCTTGTCATGTACAAAAAGTGCAGTGCAATGAAAAATTTGGCAAGCCAACATTTTAAAGGAAAAATTAGATGGTTGGAGAATAGCTGAAACAGCAGAATGTCCTTGTTTTGCCACTACTTCTCCAACTCTAGAAATTATTTTGCCAGCCATATGTTTAAGTAGTAAAGTGATAGGAAGAAGGCATTACATTTGAAGTAGATGAGAAAATATATTTAATTTGTGTGATTAAAAGAGGGGGGAAAACTAAATCTGTGTTTCCAAATGGTTAATGCAATATGCTGAATGAAACTCAGTCTGTGTGGGAGCCCAAGCAGGAAAGTTTTGAGTGTCCCAAGGGACCCTGGTCTTGCTCCAAAAACAGGAGCCAGGATTGCTCATTCCTTTCTCTGTCCCAAATGAACTGACTCACCGAGAAGAGGACTTTCCTCCCCCTTTCATTCCAAACAAAACACACAGGCAGCCAGATTTTGTTGGAGTGCTTTATTTTATAAACGCTTCAAAATAATACTTAAAAAAAAAAAAGCAGACACATGTATCTTGTGTATATATTTGCAGTACAAAGCAGAGCAATTAAGCATTGAGAGGGTGTGGACAAATGCTTCGGGGCTTCTCCTGCTACTAAGGAGAAGTTTCAAGTTGGCACAGGAATCTTCCTTCTCCGTAATCACTCTTCAAAAGAAAGGTAGAGAGAAAAGGAACAGCAATGGAGGGCCAAGATCACAACGGAGATCTAGTGTGGACAGCACACCAGAAAGACAACAAAACAAAGAGAAGAGAAGAGCGACTGGAGTTGCTCTATAGAAATAAACAAACTACGGAAAGAAAGAGAACAGAGAGAGAAGAGGATATGAAACAACAGTCACCCTCAGAGAGCAACTGTTGCCTTGTTTAATTCTGCACCATCACTTGCATGGAATAAACGACAGAGTTGTTTACCTTGAGCCTCAACCGAACGAAGGAGGAGAGCTGCACAGAGGACTGCTACAGCTGTTGCACGGAGCCTTATCTTCATGGCTGCTGCTGTGTATCACAACCACATGAATAATTCTAAAAAAGGAAAAGAAAAAATAAGAGACTTAGTACAGTGGGTTTGTTTTTTTTAAGCAGATGGAGTGGAGAAGAAAGGAAATCATATAGCAAGGAGGGACGGAAAGTTCAAGATCAGCTTTTACCAATTTGTGCACTCCAGATTGGTAGGAACTTCCTTCATTCCCCTTACATTACTCAGGTCTATCAGAATAGAAAAGAATATTTTACATCACTTTCTTCACCATAGTCAACTTTCCTTTGCAGCAAAAACCCTTCCTTTGCCCCTCTTCTTGCACCAAGTCAGAATTTTTCGACGAGGAACTTTCCTACTCTCTCCAAACTCCAAAACTCATCACTGCTTGCTGTTCCAGATCTAGGAATAAATTGACAAATATATAGGTACAGAGATAGTTCTTGCTCACCAACCATGCATTCAGCAACTGTTCAAAGTGCTGAAAAAGATCAACCAGACAACATCGCTGCAATAACATGATTTGGGTGTTTGGCAACTGGCATACTCCATCCATCCATCCATCCATCCATCTAATCATGTTTTTAGATTGCCCATCTCCCTCTCTCATTTATGATGGTCTTGGCTTCCCACAGTATATAAGATCAGGATTTGTGATCTTCACAGCCAGCTTCCTACAAGCGAAGTCAGTGGGGAAACCAGTACAAAGTCACAAGTCATGATCATGTGACATGTTGCTTAGCAATCATGGATGATTTCGAGGATGATTTAACAAGCGTATTTGTAAATGACACTGTAAGTTGGTGCATTCGCTTCACATTTCACTTTACAACTGTGTTACTTAGCAATGAAGTTGCCAATTCCAATTTCAGTCAGTAAGTGGACTTCTTCAGAAGAAATGATGAACTGAAAACAGTTTCATTAAAAGCAGAGCCAACAACCACAAGAGGAACGAAGAGCCAATGAGTAGGCTGGCTTTTTGGATTTCCTCTCCAGACAAGAAGAGAACCTTGGATTGCCCACAAGCATCCCAGACAGCTACTCCTCATGAGACGACCACAAGATAGCAGTATCTAGCCTCTAAAAGTACATTGGATTTACATATTTCCTTTTCTAATCACTTTCAGAAATTGCTTGTTAACTGTTTTTTAGCTATTAGGAACCTTTGAATCAAGACGAATGTAAATTCTGGGTGATCAGGTTTTCTTTCAGCAAAAGAAGTTTTAAATATGAGTTTAATGACTTGAAAAAAAATTTTTGGAACAAAAAAACAAAAAGATGATAACAATTTTGATTTTAAGAAGCTACAAATGGATTAATGGTATGGATGGATTTGCAATAAAATTTGATAATTAATTATTGTAAGAATCCTTCCTATGTGAAAATGCTTTTTTTTTTTAAGCGATAGGGTGGGACTTGGAAAGTTAAGAGAAAACTAGAAGGAAAAAGATTACAATTAAAGGAGAAGAACATTTAACTTTATAACTAGTAGATTTGACTTACTAAATACAGAATGGAGCAACATGGGATGATATTTTTGAACAATGGACTGAGAAGTTAATTTTAAGAGTATCTGCCTTTATGGATACATTCTGTTTCAAAAAATATCACAGAAAAGGAACAAGGATTACTGGATAAAATCTGAGAGGGATCTGAAAATGGATTTTACAACAAAAATATTACAATGATGATAAAGAAAAATATACTACACTGGGCATATATAAGAAACCAACTGATATCTTAATAATAAGAAGGGATATACAACAACCCAAGACAGTGACCTGGTTAATCTTATAATGGATTTATAAAAGGGGTGTGGTTAAATTTTTACTTTAAACTTTTTTGAACTTTGTGAGAAGTGACAAGAAAATAAAAAAAATCAAGTTCTAGACATTATTTAAATAGACTAAAATTCAAAATTATTTTAAAAAATAAAGGAACGCAAGGTTGGTTTACTTGATCAAGATAAAATAAATACATTGTTATTTCTGGTAACACTTAATGGAATTTTGCTGACAAAACTGAAATGATGAGGCTTGAAGAATTGCTTATAGATAAGAGATGGGGCCACCAAATGAGAAGGAAGGACTCCCTGGAAAAGAGCCTAATGCTGGGAAAGATGGAGGGCAAAAGAAGAAGGGG
>JANHFQ010009143.1:9868-22205 GCA_032468035.1 Aparallactus werneri | reverse complement strand
GTTGGCAGAAGCTGGGACAAGTAACGGGAGCTCACTCCATTATGCAGCACTCGGGATTCGAACCACCAAACTGCCGATCTTTCTGATCGACAAGCTCAGCATCTTACACACTGAGTCCACTACTCAAAGTGGACATGATTTGCCCCCCTGTGCTCAGCCAATAAGGAAATTGTCTAGAAGGCTGGAAAACATTTGTCTTCTTCCCATCTTTACACTCTTCATCATACTTCTATATTTGGTCACCGAATTCTGCGGCAATTCCTTCAAGAAAGCATCGAAAATAGTGTCTTTCACAAATGCTGCCACTATCCCTCCCCCTCCCAATGTGCTCACTGAGCATAGTGTGGTTAGCTATTGTAGGCCAAGACTTCTGGGGGATAGGGGGAGGCTGACTTAAGAAACACCTGCACTCAATAAACTCCTATTTACTACTGAAAAACACTTTGGCAACTTTTCCCCTTCTAGGCACTGGACAACCAAATTTAAACAGTACATCTTTGGATCCTCATAATCAGATTGCCATTCACCAGTCTGGGAACTATGGATGCGAGCAAGTGGTTGATAGACCAAAAGCAATACCTAGGAGCTTTGATGCAGCCATCTTGGAGAAGAGATGCTTTCCATTGCCAGAGTGGAAATGCTGAAATTACTTTCTATTGTACTGTCACCTTGAGTTACAAGAGGGGAAGGAAGCGGGAATTACCTGTGTCCGCTGTATACAAGGGAGCCTGTTTTTACAACTCTTTGGTTGCATCTAGCAAATTAGTTTCCCCTCCAGTTTATTTAAAGGTATGCTCCGATGTCTATAATTTGCTGGAGAATTGAGGAGGAAAGGTTATTGGGGGAAGTCATAGAGTTTGCAAGGATCTTTTTATTCATGCCTGGTCAGTATCCACTTCAGGTGCAGTGAGGACCCATTCAGACTGGTGTCAAGTAAGTATAAAAGGGGGCTTTGCATTTCTTCAGATTTGATAAGGTGCTTTGGAGTGCTTGGGCCACTGAACACAATACCCATTGGTGACTTTTAGACATCTCCAGCAGTCACACAATCCTTGATGCTGTGTTTGTGCTTTGAAGAACCTTTTTGGAGTCAAACCTGAAGCATTATACAAGTCTAATAACCATGGAGTTACAAGGCCAGGGCAGTTAGCTCAATGAACTATGTGGATACACCATGTCTCACTACAAAAGGCTTATGGATCAAACCAGGGAATGCAGGATAGCAGCTGAGCAGCCAAAGCATTATGCAATCCTGGTAGACCCAACAATTACGTTTATTTTTCTCTCACAGTTTCATATCCAACTTTCAGTGGTGGGCAGAAGGAAAGCTAACATTAGGGAAGGCTAACAATGTACAATCACAGCTCTCATTCCAAACCCACATTCCATTTTAGGGCTCAAAGTAAGGTATTATTCACACATGAGTTCATCTATATTAAGTCCAACAGATTAGGAAGAGTGTTGAGCACAAAGGAAGAGAGCTAACCCAAAGGGGAAGGAGCCTAACCGAACTTTTGTATTTCCTCTCTACTCCTGATGGGCCAACTTGAACATTTAGAAAAGCACACAATACAATTATCCTGGGATTTTGCTTCTTCAGGGGTGCATAATGGGAACAATAACAATTCCAAATGCTTTTTAACATTCAGTGCTTCCTAAATGTGGAAAGTGGCATGCCAGGGAAGCTTGGCTAGAAACCTTCTGGGCTCAACTTTTCTTTTATAGGTAAAGTTTTTGTGAACCTCCAGTTGCATTATGAATTGGTACTGTTCTGGAGGCAGGAACGTTATAGAAATGTTATGGCACAACAGCATTTAGAAAACAGGTGCCACATACTACTAGACAATTCAAGCAGACTGTTAACTTTCTACTGTCCACAGCCATGTCTCACTACCTCCCAGGTCTTAAAAAATTGAGAACTAGCCTATTTTGTTTATACATATGAAGAAAGGACACTAATTAAAGTCTTTCTCTCAGAATGCAAGCAAGGCTTACCTAATACATATTACATAGTTGAGTTTACACATAAGATTGGTGGACTTCAAATGAAAAAAAAATGTCATTCCACCATAACCTTATTTTGCTCCCATTTGCTCAGAAACGGGAATAAACTTTAGTCTCCCAACACTGTGACCATGCTTGACAGGCAAAGGTCACTTCTATAATTGCTATCTTCATCTCCCTTTTCCCAGGCAATTAGTTTAAAAATCCAGAGTGGTCAAGATATTCTGTCAGAGAGCAGAAATCTAGCAAGTAACTGGTGGCTACCTCTTATTAATTATATACCCTATCTTTATAATTCATTCTTGCCTCTATCTGGCTTGTCTTGCTCATGACTTTATGGTTTGATGACTCTTCCAAATTAGTGCCCAACTGGAGCATCTCACTGTCAACAAGCGCATCTTATTTTCTATATATGGAAATGCATTGCCATCGTAGCTCACAGAAACCTGGAACTAGCTTCACATCCCATCCTACAGTACCAAGCGGACCACTCATTTTTCCCCTGCTGCTACTATTCCAACATTAGGGCTGTTCCTTATGGGCCCCCATGGCAGCAAAGCGCTCCATCTTGTGAATGTGGCGGTGCTTTTTGAGGCCATAAGTATTGGAGAAGGCTTCTCCACAGGTGCTGCATTTGAAGGGCCGACCTCCCTGATGGGCCTGGAGGTGTTTGCTAAAATACTTGGGGTCTTTGAAAAGCTTGAGGCAGGCCCCACATCTTAACTCACGCTTAGCATCATGGGAGCGTTGGTGACGCAGAATAGATGACAGATAGAAGAAGCTCTTGGAGCAGCGGTCACAGCGGTAGACTTTCTCTCCCAGGTGGACCCGCTGGTGTTCCAAAAGGTTGCTACGGTAGCGGAAGGTCTTGCCACAAGTAGGGCAACGTTGAGGCCGGGCAACTACATGAAGACGCTGGTGTTCTGCCAGACTGGACGACTGGGCAAAGCGCTTGTTGCAGAGAGCACACTTGTAAGCACGCTCACCCGTGTGAACCACTTTGTGTTGACGCAGGTACCAAGAGCGCAGAAAACCACGCCCACAGACAGCACAGCGGTAAGGACGCTCCTCGGTGTGGCAGCGCTGGTGACGCATGAGAAGAGCAGCCTCCCAGAAGCGCTTGCCACAGACTGGGCAAGAGAAGTGCCGCTTTTGCAAGTGTGTGCGGCGATGCAACAGCAAGTCGTAAGCTCCAGCAAAACTCTGTCCACAGACCGAGCAGGCCAATGTGCGACGCACCAGATGCACATACTTGTGAGTCACAAGTCCCAGGAAATGCTTGAAGGTCTGGCCACAGATAGAGCAGGAGAAACGTTCTCCACTTGGCAAGGTCGGATGATCTTCATAAGATGACAGGTTCTCACCACTAGCTAGCCCATTCTCTAGTGGGGCGACAGCAGCTGCTGTTTCATCTGGTGGTACAAGTCTCTCAGGAGCAGCTTGGTGGACAAGTTTGTGCCACATGAGATTCTCAATGAAACCAAAACATTTGCCACAGACATCACAAGGATAGGGCTTCTCAGCCACATGGACCTCCTTGTGGCTCATGACATGAAAAAGATCAGGAAAGCGCTCTCCACAGTCAGAACAGCCATAGGTTAGTCCCTCGGGGGGTGGAGGGAGAGAAGGGCCCATGGGGGTCAGGGAGGGTCCCATGGGTGGTAAAGAGCAAGGTAGCTGTAATCGATGAATCTGTTTGTGCCGAGTTAAGCTTTGGGGGTAACCAAACACTTTTCCACATATTTCACATTTGTACGGCCTCTCCCGAGTATGCACTACATGGTGTTTGCTGAGGTGAAAAGATTCACGGAAACGCTTCCCGCACACTGCACACTGGTGAGGCTTCTCACCTGTGTGGATCCGCTCATGACGCTTTAGTGTCTCCCGTCGCCCAAATCCACGGCCACAGATCCCACAGCAGAAATTCTTGCCTGCCGCTGTCCCCACCAGCAAGGGGTGGGCACCCAAGAGACCATAGGATGTTGGCTTAGTGTCTCCCTCAGAGCCTGCGCCTTGTGGGTCTTGTGGAAGGAGGTAGGCCCCTGGTGGCAGATAAGACAAGGTATTAGTGCCATCCTTGGACAGCTGGGCACCTTCGTGTTGGAGCTGCCGATGACGTAGTAGATTCTGGGGAGCCACATAGCCCTTGCCGCAAATGTCACATTTGTACTCAGGTCGTGGAGGTAAAGTTCCAGGAGGAGCGTGAGTGGCCTGGTGCTTGAGGAGATAGGAGGCATCCCGGAATTCTTTGCCACAAACCCCACACTGCACTCGCAACAGGTCTGAGTGTGTCCGCACGTGTCGTTTTAAGCTCTCACGGCGATTAAAACTCTTCTGGCAGACGGAGCAGGAGAATGGCTTCTCACCAGTATGGATAATCTGATGCTGGTGAAGGTGACTTGGCTTTTTAAACACTTTCCAGCACAGAGAGCAGGTAAAAGGTCCTTCGGCTTGAGCTATGGCAGCACTGAGGGCAGATGTGGCTGTTCCTCTAGATGATGCAGCAACTGACTGAGGGTTGCCACTTTGGGTAGGAGGCTGGGCTGTTCCCTCAGCACCAGGTGCTGCTGTTATGCTAGCGGCGGCGGCGGCGGCGGCAGCAGCAGCAGCAGCTACTACATTGGCGGCTGCTACATTGGCTGCTGCAGCGTTAGCAGCTGCTGCATTAACAGCTGCTGCATTGGCGGCAGCGGCAGCATCCTCAGTATCTTTGTGACAACGGCGATGCCGGATGAGGCTGGAGATATGGTTATAAGTACGACCGCAGGTGGTGCATTCATACGGCCGCTCGCCTGTGTGCACCAACATGTGTTGCACAAGATGGGATGACTGCTTGAATGACTTCTGGCATACACCGCATGGAAAGCGCCGATCAATGAAATATTTCAGTCGACGGAAATAGTTCTTATCGTCTTTGCCTGCCTGACTGTCAGGAGTTACCGTAGCTGCAGCTGATGGGGGAGCCTGTCCACGTTTCAGGCTGCTGAAGAGATGTTGGTGGCCAGAAAGGTCTACTATGCCCCACTGAGGAGTGTTGTAAGCAGCAGCAGCTGCTGCAGCTGCTGCTGTACTGTCAAAGAGAGGCTGACCTGCTGTTGGTACCACGGCTGGAGTACTGTATGGTGGTTGCTGCTGCTGCTGTTGCTGCTGTGGAGGTGGAGGTGGTGCAGGGCCCCCTGGTTCAGCTTTCTTGACTTGAATGGTACCTGATGAGGTGGCTGAGGAAGAAGAGGACGGGCCCTCAGCTTTGGGTTTAGGTGTGCCAATGGTGGCAGGGACGCGGTCAAAGTGAGCAGGTGGACCAGCTGTTGGTGGCTGGGCATATTCATACTGTGGCTGTGGGCAAGGGAGAGAAGCAACAGCTTTGGCGTGTTCGTGGTTGTAGGCCTCCATAGGTTCAAAGCGCTGGTGGTTCAGGAACTCCAAGAAGTCAAAAGGGTAGCTCTGGAAATGCACACCCTCATCGCTTGCTGCATTGGCTTCCATCTCCACCCAGGAGGGGGCACTGCCTAGAGAAAGGGGAGAAAGACTATAGCAATATGTATACGGGATACAGGTTATCCATATCAGCAGCTGCACAGTGACATGGTGTGTTTTCTTGTAATGTCAGAGACACACTGAAAGAAAATGCAATAGACCCAATTTATTGTCCATCGGAAGGTAATTTGGCTGACCTCATGATAAAGCCAATGGATACATAGAAACACAATTATCTTGTGAAACAATCTGGTTTAAATGATGTCCAGCTATACACTGGAATATGTTATTTTAAAATTTAAAGCTGGAGCAGTGAACGGTTGGATGATGAGTAAATAACACACAGTCATAGATAATTGGTTAAACTGAGCTGGACACCACATGAGGGAATCTGAGCTATAATTGGAGTAATTGGAGTAAAGGGGGAGTTTTCTAGTTTCCCGCCTTTTTCCTCTGTGTGCGCTCTCTGTAATTTGCCTTATAATGTTCCTGCTGTGTTGATTTACCTGACTTTGCCTATCTTGTTTACTGTAAATATCTTTATTTATATAAAACTGCAAGTTCGTCTTAGCATCTCTGACTCCATTTGGACACTGGTTGCACAATTCCCTGATAGTTTTTTTAAAAAGAAAATTCAGTATCTATTTGTCCCATGCAAATAATTGGGAATCCAAAATTATAAACATGTGCATCCATTTAAAAGATTACCATTATCATGTATTGCTGATACCCACCTAGACAGTATGGCAATTTTTATCATTTGTTTGTAGTATAATTTAGATGTAAGTGCATACGAAATAAAATTTTAAAAAAATATTAAAATACTAACAATAGAATACAAAACTTGTTTTGTACAATTATTTGAGTTAGAAAACATTAGCTGAAGAAATGTTACAACAGAAATTCCTGTGGGACCTAAGGAATTAAAACAAATATCACCACACAACTTTCATAGATCAAACTTGTGAAGCTAATTTTACCATGTTTTTTATCTCACAAGATACTTCATAAATATCTTCACAATTATATCTATTTCTCCTTTTTTCCAAGCTCATGTAAAATATTAGAAAAATGGACTAGAACAGCATGGAAGAATTAGATTTTAATTTAATATTTTGCTATCTTGAAAGAAAGGTATTAATCTATCTAATTTCAATACAAAACTACAGTTTAGATGTGGCCTCAGCCTTTTCCCCCAAAGGTCTTGCTTAGTTACTAAGAATGATGAGAATGGCAGTCCAAAAACATCTGGAACATCTTGTTCACTCATGAAGCAGAAGTTTAATATAGGTAATGCACTGAACAAATGATTCAAAGGCAGCCATGGAAAACTAGAAAAGACGCAGAGGGCTCATTTAGAAACCTCCTATTTCCCATTGTTGCTGTCTACAGTGTGTCCTGAAAAATAGCACCTTTGTATAAGAGGAATAATAGAACTGCAGTCTTACATATAGAGAGCCACAAATATTTCCCTTCCATTTTAAAAAGCTGAGGTATACTGATTTTAATTATATTTGTTTCAGGACATACTTCAAGTGGCATTCCTAAAAGATCTACCATCCCAGGAGGTTTATTAGCAATGTATGCTTTTAAACCAAGGCCTCTTTATACTATCTGTTAAATGATTTCTATGACAGCTAACAATGATCACAAATGAATACAGTCAATTATACAAAATAGTATATTTGCCTATGGATGGGACAGAAAAGCCTTGCCTTTTCAAGATTGGTTCCTATTAAAAGCAGCTATGGTATCGTCAAATATTCTAGGTTAGCCAATCAAAATCCAGTTCAATTTAGTGGGCATCACGAGAAAATAGAGGACTGTGGCAACAATCCAAGACAAAGGGATTCCATAAAGATATTACACATCCTAGGTATGCATTGAAGACTTTAACTACCGGAAACACAAACTACAGTTTGGTCAAATGGGTTGTACAATACTTTGCATTTGATTTAAACATAGTGCTCCATTGTATGCAACTTTTTAAAAAGCAATTACCTTTTCCCCCAGGAATCACATGATAGCTAAAGAGCAGCTATGCAAGTCAGGAAAGGTGGAGTTAAGTTCTATATTCATGCTTCTAAGTATTTTCTCCAAATAATTTCCAAAATGTTCCTCAATCTTAAGTGAACTTTTTCAAATGTTGTATTTGTCTACGAATTGAATGGCATATGATTATTTCTTACATTTCTGAGCTAATATATAAATGGTCCCCTTGCTCCATGGAGGGAAGGTATTATGTTAGTATTAATTTGGTAAGCCATTACCATCTTCACTAATATTTGTTAGCCTTAGGATATAAAAGAAGTCTTTTTCTTTGGGAAAAGGTTTAGGAGATGTAAATAAATATAAAACATAATAAAGTTATTACAAAAAAATGCCTCATGTGTCATTTACATGGAGCAAGTGCAAAAAAAGCCATGGCCTATAGTAGCATCACACATTATCTGTGTCCTCCCCATTTACACATACTGGCATACTGCATTTCTTCATATATATATAGATAACATACTTTATATGTGTGCATGCAACAAGTGGCATGCATGGATGTTGTTACATGCAGTGATTTACGTGGGGCTTTCATGGTTCTTCAGTACATGAATAGCTTGATCTGTGAGCTAGATGGAAATATCTGCCAAAAGAGAGTGCCAAACAAAGCAATAGGATAGATTACACAGCCCAATTAAAAGTTAGAGTAAAAAAGTAGAAGCTCTGTGAAGGTTATCTACTTTGCCTTGTTCAATGATTCACCTTCAATACTTTTTTCAGTTAATTGTACTTAATTTAAACTTTACTGTAAGTTATGTAAATAGAAGAGGGCTTTTATTTATTAAGTCTCAGGAAAGTAAGGTGCTAAATTATCACTTTCTTTACCCTTTAATGCACTTAATGAAAAACAAGAGGTTGGAAAATGTTGTCATTCAGCTCCAACCCACTTTATCAACATGAATGAATTAATCACATTTTTTTTTCTATTTTAGCAAATGCACTGAGGTATAATGAAACCGATGAAAGTTTGGGAATCAATCCCTAGGATTCTCAGATAGAAGAATGTGTGGAGTGAGCTAAGGCCAGTTTCCTGAAAGAGAGTCTTGTACTACAAGCATCTTTGTTCAGTGTCAAAAAGGCAAAAAAGTACTAATGTACTAAAGGCAAAAAAGTAAAGTACCTAATGTGCTATACATTAATATTGATATTAGTAACAGTGTGATTCAATGACTAAGGAATTGGACTGACATCAAGTTCAAGTTCAGTCTGAGTCAAAGCTACTAGAGCAGTGGTCTGAGGAGGGAACGCCATGTACAATTGGTTTTCTGTGAAGTATAAATCATAAATAAATTATATGATACCTCATCAGAAAGAATTTAGGTTTATATTACATTATATTATGAACCCAGTGAAGTTAGTTTGGAAACAACAAAATATAAGTAGTCCTCAACTTATGGCCACAATTAAGCCCAAAATTTCCATTGTTAAATGAGACAGTTGTTAAGTGAATTTTGTCCCATTTATGACCTTTCTTGCCATAGTTGATAAGTGAATCACTACAGTTATTTAGTTAGCAATACACTTGTTAAGTGAATCTGGCTTCCCCATTGATTTTGCTTGTTGAAGCTTGCAAAAGGCGATCACATAACCCCTGGATACTGCAACCATCATAAATATGAGTCAGTTGCCAAGCGGTTGAATTTTAATCACATGACCATGGGGATGCTGCAATGGTTTGTGAAAAATGGTCAAAGTCATTATTTCACTGCCGTTGTAACTTCAAATGGTCACTAAATGAACAGCTGTAAGTCAAGGACTAACTGTAGTAAGAAAAAAGATGCCAAGAATGGCAAAATACGTGCTAATAAATTTACATTAGGATAGTCTGAAAGTGGCTGAAGAGTCTTGGTGAATTTAAGCAGAAAATTTATTTATTTATTATTTATTATTAAAATGTGTGTGCCACCCAATCCCAAAGATGAAAAGGGACCGGGCTCTTAAAAACAATAAATTCTGCAGCAGTAGAACACAGATGTCAGTTTAAAC
This sequence comes from Aparallactus werneri, assembly GCA_032468035.1. Taxonomy (NCBI): domain Eukaryota; kingdom Metazoa; phylum Chordata; class Lepidosauria; order Squamata; family Lamprophiidae; genus Aparallactus; species Aparallactus werneri. Next base: position 12,686 of record JANHFQ010009143.1, on the reverse strand, counting down.
AGAGGAAGGGATGGAAACTCGTCAATATTTCTAATGAGGTTTAGGTAAAAATAAAGAATTATTAATTCTATTTCTACTTTTCCTATGATCGTTGGTAGTTAAATAATATATACAGGTAGGCTTTACTCACAACCATTTGTTTAGTGACCATTCAAAGTTACAAGGGCACTGAAAAAAGTGACTTATGACTATTTTACACACAATTATGGCAGCATCCCTGTGATCAATTGATCAAAATTCGGATGCTTGGCAACTGGCAAGTATTTATGATGGCTGAAGCGTCCCAGGGTCGTGAGATCACCTTTTTGCGACCTTCTGACAAGCAAAGTCAATGGGGAAGCTAAATTCATTTAACAACCATGTTATTAATTTTACAACTATAGTGATTCATTTAACAACTGTGACAGGAAAGTAAAATGGGACAAAACTCACTTAACAAGTGTCTTGCTTAGCAATGGAAAATTTGAGCTCAATTGTGGTCATAACCCGAGGACCATATACTTCATTGTTAGCTTCTCTTTGAATAGTTCAAAAAAATAATTTCACTTCACTGGCTGGACTTAGCCATTAAAATCCACCCTTAAAAAACATTGTGAGGAGACACTTTTTTTCCTTATGGCAAAATATATAGTTAAAGAAAGAAAGTAAATTCTTCACTATTGATCAATTCAAATTGAGCCAAAATAATCTTTCAAAACAGAGGCTATCTGTTTTAAGATATGAAAATATAATGCAGCTAACAATGAAGATTAATTTAACTAACAATACATTCAAGTGCACGCTGTATCCTGCAACAGAAAGCAGACACACTGAGAAGGAAATTAATGTTGTATAAAGGCCAAGAGGCTCAATCAAATTTCCAGTGATGAATGCTGTATTCCTTATTGCTCCTGTTTCGTTCTACAGGTAAAAAAAAATTGGAATCAACATATTTCTTATAAACAAACCAACCAACAGATAGGTTGGAAGTTTTCAAAGCAAAATTGCAGCACTTTTTATTAAGAAATGCCTGAGGTAAAACAACATAAATGATCATTTCCTAAAATGCTGCAGAGATATTCCCTGTAATAATTACATCAAAGTTTTAGAAAGTTGGCTTTAAAAGTACACATAGCCACATGCAAAAATGGGTAAGAGGAATGTAGAGTATTTGGGCTATTTTATCTAAACAGTAAATGAGAACATCTTGCATACAGCAATGTAAGACAGAGTAAATCTAATTAGTAAAAACAAAAAAATGCAGTGTACTTATGTACTTTCCTGACATAAGTAAGATGTTATGTAAGATGTTAAAATCTACAATCTGTTACAAAGCAGACAGAAAAAATATGAAATATCCTTTTCAATAACAAAAATAAAGTGGCCAGGAAAATTACGGCTAATAAATTAAGGCTGATAGAATATTGTAAGACAAACTTGTGGGCTGATTAGAGTGATATCATCCTGCAATTTATTACTTAAATATCAAAACTAGGGAGGTGATGTTATCTTCATAACTTAGCTTTTGAAGAACACCCATCTGAATCACTGAAAAGCCAATGCCATCATAGAAACAGGAAATCTTAGCTTTGTTGCCTTGAATTATATTTAAGTGCAAATCCATGCATTCCTAGGAACCGTAATATTTATGCGAGTTGCAGTCCAATGCATCCAAGCATTAAGATGGAGAGAGCTGCTATAGACAGAAGTAATTTTGTTAGACCAAAGATCCAATTAGATAGGAGGCACCATCCTACATTCCTAGAAATTTTAAGGCAGACAATGTTAAAAAAAAGGTGGAGTTGAAATAACATTTGAAGCAGTAGCAAAATCGCAACTTCCTGGGTGAAAAAGAGACTGACTGTATAATACGTTTACAGGCTGGATGAAGGTATATGGAAAATATTTATTTTATGGGAAAGAATATGGAATCTGGCTATCTTTTCGATGTCTACGGCGAACCGCCCTGACGTGACTCTGGGTGGCTTAAGGATGAAACGGGAGAACAGTAGTTTATTGAATTTACAGGCCGGCAGAATTTCGGGGCTCATCTAGTCCACATAAAGGATTATAGATTTTCTCCCCACCGACCCCGCGGAAGTTGTGCTATAATCCTTTATCTGGATTAGATCAGCCCCGAAATTCTGCCACCCGCGGAAGCCGAAGCTTCGGCGCGGGCTTCGGCTCGGGCGCCAGAGCTTGAGATGCAAAGACGGGATCCCGCAAGGAGAAGACGGGAAAAGGGCGGCAGGCTGGAAAGCAGCGAGTGCAGGAGGGGGAGGTGAGTCAGGATCGCGGAATAGCCGGGGTGCGGCTGTTCAAAGGGAGCGGAAGTTAATTCAAAGCCGCGCGCTGCGGTTATCTGTGCGAGGGTTTTTATCTCGCCTTCGGGATCAGGTACGGAGGGGGGGGAATCGAGGGGCCAGAGTGGGCTCCATGGTGGCACTCACCGGTGTGTGGCGCTGCCCCAGCCTCCTCCGCGCCCCAGGCAGGGGCTGGTCCTTGGATAGCAAGATTTAGAGTGGGGGGATGCACCCTGGCCCTTCCCTTCCCCCCAGGATACGCGGGAGGGGCGTTTCTGCTCCCTCACAGGTGGGGGCAGGGGGGGCAACTGCCAGGCTGCAACTCACACAGGCCCAGCCGGAACCGGAAGTTTCCCTCCCCAAGCAAGAGCTCCGTTTCCTGCTCCCCCCGTACCCACAGGCCTCTGCGAATTTTATTCCTTTCCCTCCCCCCTCCGCCTTCCTCGTTTCCCAGAGCCCCACGCGCTTGCCCACTTACTCTCCTCCCCCTCGGGGGTTATGAGTCGTCGCGAGAGCTGGGAGGTCTCGCGGTCTCA
>JANHFQ010009141.1:30505-41594 GCA_032468035.1 Aparallactus werneri | reverse complement strand
CGCGGCCGCATTTTGCACCAGTTGAAGCCTCCGAATGGTGCCCAAGGGCAGCCCCATATATAGCGCGTTGCAGTAGTTTTTTAATTGTTTTGCTTCAGTGATAAGATGTTAGCAACTATCCTTTAGTTCAGTAACTTTTTTTTTAACTAAGAGACTGACACAGACTCTTCTTGTAGTAAACACCTGGTAGTAGCTGGGTGATTTTGGAGAGGGGTATTTTAGTGACCTCTAGGTGATGTTCTATATTGGATGATGATGTCTTTTTTTTACTTTTTCTTGAATATGGGTATAGGTAAGCTCTGGTGCCTTTTGCTACCTAGGGATAATGTTTGATATTTCAAGTAGGGGTTGGCAACCTTTCAGCACCCAGCACTATTACATGAAGTCAAGGGATATCCCAGATATCTCAAACAGTGCTCAGAATGTTGGAAATCTTACCCAGAGTTCACGAGATCTCAGTCTTATTGTTTGGTTGGTTTTTTTCCCCTTTGCTTATTTTTCTAAAAAAATTGTTCCAGCTTCATTTGAGGGGGTTGGCAGTGCTGCTTTGAGATCAATGGGGCCTTTGTTCCCCAGATGTCATTTATTAAGGACTACAGTACAATGTGCTGCTTAGATCTTGCTAGCAGAGACTTTATGCTTATAGCCCTTGCACTTGCTTACAAGAGTTATTTTGTCAATACAGGCAATTCTTTGCCGTTACAATGAAGAGACTCAGAAGCACACAGCTTTGAGTCTTAGTAAAGAACATAACCCAACTCAGTACGATGAGCGAATGAGGATCCAAAAGGCTGGAGGCAATGTCAGGTAACAAATAGGAAGCAACAAAAGGAAATGATGGGAAGCAATTTCAGAGTTGCCAAAAGTTTCAGCAACTTCTTGAGGAATTTATGTGGTGCAAAGCTTAAAATGTTGGTGTTGCAAATTGAGGTTGAAAGCCCTAACTCACTGGCTGAGTTAAACTCAATTTTCCTTTTGTTATGGGAATAAAGTTAGGAAAATCATCTATATCAGTTTGAAAGGTTGAAAATGTAATAAATGTTGGGTACTTAATGGGTATTGCGCATACATGCACAAACTCCATATAAGCTGATGTGGCAAATATATTTTAATTGATATTTAACATAACATTGAGGTTCTAACAAATGTTTCATTAACAAAAAGGTAAAACAGGTTTTCCCAGTTTGATCCCCTTCAGCTGTTTTAGATCATGCCGTTATTGATTTCATTATATGATAAGTGTAACGATGTCATGTAATACAGAGTACTTCCAGAGAAACTAATGACTTGAGTATTGATTTCTGTTTTCAGATGTAAAGAAAATACTTGTATGTTGCTTTTAGTCACATTCTAAAATTAGAGATTGAAGCTGCAAAAGGAATTGTATCAGCCATTTGTGAACTCTGCAGACAAATTGAAAGGTTCTAGATTTTTCTTTCTTTGACCTGCTGTGTCTCTAGATAGTCTTGACCTACAACTGCCATCACTCTGGATTATTGACTATGTTTGGTAGAGATTATGAGTGTTGTAAACCAGATTTTCTGTGGATCTGCAGTTCAGAATTGTAATCCATATTTTAAGGACTTAATTTAGTGACATAATTATAAATCCATTACCCTCCTTTTTCTGTTTAGGGAAGGACGTGTTTTGGGTGTCCTGGAGGTTTCCCGTTCCATTGGGGATGGACAATACAAGCGATTTGGAGTTATTTCTGTTCCAGATGTCAAGCGCTGTCAACTTACACACAATGACAGGTAAAACTGAAACAGTACTCAGGTAAGGAAATATGCGGTGACTCTTCTAAATGGCTTCAAAAGTATAAAAACATACTTTTTTTGCTTTTTTTGTATTTGGGTACATCTTACTGTCAGTTACTTTTTCAGATTTATCCTATTGGCCTGTGATGGTCTCTTTAAAGTCTTTTCACCAGAAGAAGCTGTGAACTTCATCATGTGTTGTTTAGAGGTGAGAGAAGGAGGGTTGTGTTGAGAAATCAAGAAGAGGACAGTGAAAAAAAAATACATGTCATTTATTTCAATTCAGCTTGTTCCTCTTTTCCACTTAATGTTTTGTCATTTCATCACTGAACTTTTTATTACTGTTTGCTAAAGAATAGTTGCAAACAATGCTTGAGAGGCAGCTGAGCTCTTTTGTTTTTTTCTGTTTTCTATTCTACGGGCTATATCCTTGCTTTCAACTTCAGCACAAACTTTGGTTATTCCATCAAGTGACAAGATTATTGCCCAAGTGTTGCTTTCTCTCTCAGATTAGGAATCCAAGATACCCGTTTCTTTTGCCCCAGCAGCACAGCCCTGTATTAAACAGGGCAACAATACTGAGACTGCAGAGTGAGTGATTTTGCTTCCTGTTTAAATGCAGAAAAGGTATACAGGAGCATGCCCATTATGTGAGGTTATTTTTGTGGGGAAATAAAGAGGCCTTAAAACTAATACAGGTAATATTTTATGGACTTCAATCCATTCTGATGTACTGTAATTTTAGGGTTAAGGTAAGATACTGTTTTCTTATTTTGGAGGATTTATTTCAACAAATGAGGTTATCTCTCTTTGAGGTTAGATTCTCTGTTTAAGAGAATATGTAAATAACTATCTTCAAGCCTAAGTTATTACCTCTAGACCAAGAGGTATGATGAAGATTCAAAATGTCAGATGAGACATGACTATATAAAATTATCTCATTGAAGTGAAAGGAAATTACCCTGACTTGTGTGATCTACTTCTCAACAGGATAAAACTCTTCCCACAAGAGATGCCAAATTTTCCATTGATACAAAGTATGAAGCAGCCTGCAACAGGCTGGCCAACAAAGCTGTGCAGCGAGGATCAGCAGATAATGTCACTGTGATGGTGGTCCGGATTGAACAATGACAGGACGAATACATGCAAGGAAGATCCATAACAGCATGCAGCAAATTGAATAGAACACAATAGTGTGTTTGTGAAATGTGCGCGTGTGTAGATTTTATGGATTTCCCCCCATATGCTTATTTGTAAATAAAAGGGTTTTTTTTATAAGCATTCAGATCAGTTCATTGTTTCATAAATTGTAAGTAATTGGGTCTTCTGTTTTCTTCCTTGAATGGGCTACATGCAGATAGTCACATTGTTTGCTGTCTTGCAGGATGCTTCAGGTTCCAGTAGCCCATTTTTAAAAAGACATGCACAAAGGGCACTGGTATATTTAATTGACAACTTGTTTTAACTGAGCATTGGTTCTAATTCCTTCTTGGTTGTTTTTTGAATATATTTTGGCGACAGGAACAATTTTGTGGTTGCCACACAGAGAGGATTGAATTTCTCATTCTGTTGAATAGGGTAAAACTAACAAATCCAGCAAATGAGGTTTTCCTTGGTAAATTAGTTTTTGATCCAGTGAAAAAAAATTGAGTAGGGATTTTTGTGTTAATTTTGAAGAGTGACAATTTTAATAATACAGATAGACAGACGATAAATGTAGTCAACTGAACTTTTGATTCAGGCTGCATGGATACTACCTCAAGTAGTATTTATATAGTTGTATGCAAAATAGACTAAATTTCCAGTGAACCTGAGCTAGAAAGTGAGGTTAGATTAGGTTTTAAATGCATGGAGTAGTGGAATAAGGCATTGTTAGATTCTTTAGGGCTGACGTCTTGGAAGAAAATATATCAGAATAAGTCTATTTTATGAATAAGATTGGGCTGCAATTGAGATGATCATATTTATATAGCGACTGAAATTAGTGGGATTTTCCTGTCTGAATTTAAGTTGAGATATAGAGTAAATTTGTACCTTGGTTCAGCCTTGACATGCCAGTGTAGCTTGATAGAACTATCTAACATTGAATTATAGTTTATTTTCAGTTATGATACAAATTGTAGTTTGTTTGCACATAAACATTCAGGAAAAAATTCAAGGTATGAATTCATATATGAGGAAAATCTTTGTAAGAACACTTCTCTTTTTTGTCAAATAGCATTCTCCTTTCTTATAGATGCATAAAATATGTCCATTTTTAATATGTCAGCTTTAGATGTACTTTCTAAGTACCATTATTCTGATGATTTAATTAATAGGAATAGAATTAAGCTATTAATGGGTGATGATACTCAATGGTGACAAGTGTAAGGGAAAACTAGGGGGAGGGGAAATATTGGGACAGTAGGAACAGAATGCACCCCAAACTTAATGTGAGCAAATGGGGGGAAGGGGGGAAGGACAGGTTAATTTTGGACTGCATTAAGTGAAGCTTTGTAGCTCATGAGAAATAATAATTGCAGGTATTCTATTCTACACTAGAGATATGCCCATTCTGGACATCCCGCTTAAATAGCAATGAAGAAGCCAGAGTATGTTTAGAGGAAAGTTACTAGGATGAGGCATACTGAGCCTCGTGAAGAACAACTAAAGACACTGGGCATATTTAACTTGCAATAGAGAAAGCTAAGGGAAGTACAATAGTGGTCTATACTGTAAACAGCTAAAACGTGCTATGTACAAAAGGTGGTGGACCTGTTCTCAGTTGACATTGAAAGAACAAGAATCAATGAGCCAAATTGAATGAAAGATTCAGGTTTCAAGTAAGGTCTAGTTAATCTGGGTATTGAGAAAAGTTTGATGGATTCTTGTATTGAGCAAAGAAATGTTAGATGATCTGTATGGTCCTTCCAACTCAGAGCTTCAATGTTGCTAAGGGACATTGGGGTGCAGTTCAACCAATAATAGTTTGGCTTATGCGTGGATGTCAGAAGCTGAGGTTATCAATCAAGTAGTTTAATTTTCAATATCCTTTGCAAATATTGCCATGCTGTTAACTATTTAATAGAAGGTGCTCAACAAATGGAATTCAAACCAGGAAACAACATTCTCCAATTTAAAAGTGCAACTTCAGTCAAACAATTTCAATATACAAGTGTGCTGGTTTAAGCCTCCCCATTTGACTGGTAAAGACAAGTAGAATTTCAAAAGTACCTGTAAACAATTAGATATAAAATTATATCTATAAATTGGTGCTCTCTGTTGAAATTACTAAGATATTAGGACTGGCTTCATGGTTCTTTTATATAATAAATCTACTAAAGAGTTATTTTTTCCTGTGTGTCAGCTTCATTGTTTGACCTATTTCTTTTGTAACTAAATAAAACACATTTAAAAGTGGGTGCATGTATTCATTCACTATTTTTTTAATATAGTAAACTAGAGTTGCTGTAAAAAAATACTTTATAGTGTATATATGCATGCATGCCCCTCCACCCCCCATATATAAGTAAATACGCAAGTATATAAAAGAGCTGCAATTTGCAGATGCTTGATTGTACTGCAAGGCAGGGCAGGGCTTCGTCCTTATCAATCCAGTAGCATTTCCAGAATGAGAAGGGTGGATGCACAACTTAGTGAGAATATGCTTTCCCTAAAATAGAGCTATTATAATGCTCAGCTTAATCATTTTGATACCTAGAATTCTAAATGTTCTGCAGATACTTCTGCCCTCTAGTGGTCTTCAAAAGTGAAATTGAATTTTGACTCTCCAGTTCTTACATTCTTTTCAAACTTTCAAATTCTGAGCAAACAAGTAGTTTATTACAAATTTTTCTGTATGGAAAAGAAAAGAAAACTCTTATGAATGTAGAAAACTGGGTATCAAAAAGCCCTCCCTTTTTTGGGTCTTGTAGCTGCTTTTACTTTAAGAGTGTTTTTAGGAAAGGTAGATCCTTAAATGACATTAATCCTGAGTTTCCTGAATATTTGAGAGGATGTAACTTAAACTAGAACTTGCCGATGTTTGAGTACTGTGGGCCTATAAAGTTGTGTTGAACTGAGCTGGTGTCTGCTGCTGCTATAACTCCCAACCAGTTTTGCTAAAATATATTATGTATTTGCTTAAAGAAAGCGATTATGAGAAGGAGCAGCAGTTAAAGAAGTGGCTTTCAGGCTGGAATAGATAAGGGTGTGTCCTCTGCATTTCTCTGATACATAAATTAGAGAAATGGCTTGACATTTTGCCTACGTGTCAGTGGTGCTGTAGGACTAGAGGGTGGTGCTATGTTGGTTTTGTTGGATATCATGCTACAGTTCTGATAGCTACAGGGAAAATAAAGACTATTACTGTGAAAGAAAAGTTCCCTTACTGTAATTGGTGGATGCCTGAGCACATAACTTCATAAACTTGCTCTGATACAATTAGGAGTTAAATTCAAAATGCATTTGCCTTTCCTCCATTCTTGGATTTAGTGCACCGAAACAACATAAACTGATAGGTGTAAGACAACAGTTTTTAGGGTTAACATTTATAAGCAACCCAATACTACTGTAATTATCTGTCAATGTGGTTGATAGTAATACTGTATATATAGTGTCATCAGTTAAGAGCCTTGGAGTACCATACAAAAGGACATTTCACATTGATTAATGTAGGGCAGTGGTTTAGATATGGAACCAGGAAGATTTGGACTAAAGTTCATTATTATGAAAATTCATGAGGTGGCTTTAGGCCTGACATGATCTTTTCAGTCGAACAAAGTATTGGTGGGAGTAATTATTAGAGGTTTACCATCATAAGCTATTGGAAGAAAGCTAAGATACAAATGAACAAATGGTAAAACACTGGAGGATTTCTGTAAGTACAGTACATATATGTGTTTGATACACTTAATGAGCTGATAAGACAATATCTTCAGGAAAAATCTTATGTTTTACAAAGCCATTCTGTTATGGAGGGAACAGCAAGTATTGTATATTCTTGGGATTAAAGTAGGGTTGAGAGCCACATCCAAAAGTAAACTAGGAAATGGGTCAAATTTCAAACTTAGCGCTAGAGGAAAATATAAATTGTTTTCAGTCAAATGTTACTTGTGATCTTCCTTCCTTTGGATGTTCTGCCACATGTTGAACTCTCATTTTTCATCTTTGGATATTTAATCAAGGGTTCGTGCTTCCTTCTAGTGATTCCAATTCCACTTGACCAAAAGACAGAAGCTTAGCTTAGAGCTGATTAAAGGCAGGATTTCAGCTTAAAACTAGGCAGTTCTAGGTCACTTAGATACCTAAGAGGACACCCCTGAAGTCTGACCCACTTCGTACAATGAAGGAGGATCCTGTTGCATTATCTATGAAAACTGAAGCATGCTGGCCAACCTATAATAGAGAAGATCAGAGTTGTATAGTATAAGTTCACACCTATACTAAACCATATGGTGTTTTAATTAAGGTGTGTTAAAGAACTAAATTGATTAGTTTCACATAAACTAAGCCAAATATAAGCAGGACACATTATGGTGGGTATGATGTGTAATAATTTTAGATCAGGGGTGTCAAACTCTCAGCACCGTGGCATCATGTGACATATCAGGACTTTCCCCCCCTTTGCTAAACCAGGTATGTGCATGGTCAGCGCGTGATGCATCCGGCCCATCTGCCGGGAGTTTGACACTCCTGCTTTAGACATTGAATTGAATGCAAGCCTTGGGTTTAGTTGGCTTTACCTAGTTTTAAAAGCACGTCCAATTGATCTTCTGTAAATTGAGAGCCAACTTGGTCTAGTGGTTTAAGGCACAAGAAACCAGGAAATGTGAGGTCTATTTATTTATTTATTTAATTGGACTTGGTCTATCCTGCCTTATACATGAAATTATGGCTGAATGACTTTGGGCAGTTACTCTTTCTCAGTCTAACACCTCACAAGTTTATTATTGTGGGGAAAATCGGAAGATGAAGGTTTATGACCCCAATCCTCGGTTTATGACCCCATTTGAGTTCCAATTTTCCATTGGTAAGCAAGACAATTGTTAAGTGAGTTTTGTTCCATTTTATTACCTTCCTTGCCACAGTTGTGAAAAGCTGCACTTGTTCAGTTAGTAACATGGTTGTTAAGTGAATCTGGCTTCCTCATTGTCAGATCACAAAAGGGGATCACATGACCCCGGGACACTGCAATCATCATAAATACATGCCAGTTGCCCACCATCCAAATTTTGATCACGTGACCATGGGGATGCTGCAATGGTTATAAATGTGAAAAATGGTCATAAGTCATTATTTCCAGTGCCGTGGTAACTTTGCATGGTCACTAAGTCGAGAACTACCTGCATTAGGTATGTTTGCCACTGTAGTTTATTTATACAAATAATAAAGACAGGATTAAATAAAACCTGTGCTCCAAAGTAGAATGGAGGAGCTGAAGTAGAATGGCTCTAAATGGAGCACCAGCCAGTAATAGCAATAGCAATAGGACTTAGATTTATATACCGCTTTACAGTGCTTTACAGCCCTCTCTAAGCGGTGTACAGAGTCAGCCTATTGTCCCCAATAACGTAGGTCCTCATTTTACCCACCTCAGAAGGATGGAAGGCTGAGTCAACCTTGAGCCTGGTGACATTTGAACTGCCAAATTTCCGGCAGCCGGCAGTCAGCAGAAGTAGCCTGCAGTACTGCACTCTCACCACTGAGTCAACCTTGATCCTGGTGACATTGGAACAGTCAAATTTCCGGCAGCCGGCAGTCAGCAGAAGTAGGCTGCAGTACTGCACTCTCACCACTGCACCATCGTGGTAATGTCTTATTCTTGCTGGTTTCCGGAGCAGAAGAGAAAATATGTCAGACACCTGAATTCTCTTTACTGAATTTTACTGTCTGAATTCTCAAGATTCCTGGTGCTTGCCCTATGAGTTTTTTTTTCATGATATACCGTATTTCCTTGAGTGAAATTCCGGAAATAAAAAAGACCCAGTTTTCCATTTTTAGTAGGCATAGACCGAAGACCTCAATTTGGTACATGTTTGGGTTAATCCAGATAGAAACTTTATTCAACAGCAAATAACCCAAAGCATAACAAAAAGCTATCAACACCCAGTCAGAAGCTCCACCAATTCCATCAAAAAAAAAAACTTTCCCTGCAGGGCATTTTTTTTTAAAAAAAAAAGATTCTTGAACATTTAGCAAACAAGGTGAATAAACCTCCCTAGGTATTTCTAATGTCCCATTTGCACATGTCCCCAAAATAATCATTGAGTTCTTAATCTTAATCCTCTTCTCACATTTCTCTCTCATATGTTTCCTTTCAGATATAGCTCAGTCTAAATGTCTGTAACTCGATCATGTCCTCATTACCATGTTTTTGCTACACAAACTGACCTGATGGATGATTTATGACTAATAATGCATTTTGCGGCACATAATTCAAAAAAATATTTGGCACAGTGTGAAGATTGAGTAATGTTGTTTTTGCGCTCCGACTGCAAATATTTGAGCGCAAGAAAATTTCATTTCTGGAACCAGGATCAAATTGATTTCCTTGTAATTCCAGCTGATAATGTGTAACAACTGGCCAGCTCTCCCTGAAGTATTTATCATTTTCAATTCCTCTGCCAGCTTTCTGCCATAAAACTGCTGGAATCCCACATGGACAGAATTTGCACTGTTATAACGCTCATGGAAAGTGAAGTCTTTGCGAGCTTGGAAGAATATAAATTGGGCAGGCTTTACAGATTCTCTGCTGGATCTGGAAAGGCAATAACATGCAATCTCCCAACTAACTTTGTGCCCTTTTTTTCCTGTGATATTTCTTCAGGGAGGTGTATACAACACTGCCAAACACATTCCTGGCCTCCCGCAGATCAGATCGCCCAGCAGATGGGGTCCTTTCCCCCCTATAAAATTAACCTAGAAATGGGGATTGGAGTTAATTTTTTCCTCCCTGTCCAGGAAGATTGTGTTATTTGCAACAAGGTTTTGAGGTCCAAGTGAAGGCATGGGAGGCTATTTTTCTGGGGCAAAATGAACACATACTCCTATTCATACATTCTTGCACTGCTATTTAAAAAAAAAAATACAGAAGGGATTAACGTTGGAATTAGTCATAAGGCTGGAAGCCTAGTTTACTGACACTGGATTGCTATCAGAAAGTATAATTAGAAAGTCAACAAGTAAGTAAATAAGGACAGGTAAGTCCTTGATTTACAACCATTCATTCGCCGTTACAGTAGGTCCTCACACTTTTGATCATCGCAGCATCCTTACAGCCATGTGATCAAAATTTGGATGCTTGGCAACGGGCATGTATCACAGAATCATGTGATCCGCCATTTGAGACCTTCCCAGCTGGCTTCTTTTTTTATTGTTTTATTAAAAGCTGCATTTTCACTTATTTATTTCTTTATTTATTTATCGAATTTATACCCCACCCCTCTACTGGGACTCGGGGCGGCTTCCAGGGTAGAATAAAAACATACAAAATACAAATACAATTTAAAAATAGATTAAATAAAACCCTGAATTTAGAAATAATTAAAAATTAAAATTTATTTAAAAAACCCCCTAAACCCCCCACCGGCCACCTCAAACAAGTGAGTTTTTAAGTCCTTGCGGAAGGTGTGGAGGTCAGGAGCAGTGCGGAGGCTCGGCGGCAGTTGATTCCATAAGGTGGGAGCACCCACAGAGAAGGCCCTGCCCCTGGGCCCAAACCAAAACTCCCCTCCTCTGACGTTACTGAGGAGAAGGTAAACATCCTGAAATAACGTATGGGAATTCTTCTTGTCTCACCTATAACTGAATGATGTAATCTAAATGTGGATTGGAACTTAGCATTTGTATCTGTCAGCTTTGAGCTAATAAAAACAGAGCAGAACGGAGAGAGGGAGCTTTTTTAAACTTTCTCTCTCCTCCTGGCTCCTTTGAAAACTTGGAACTCTGTGTCCTGTGTCTGCAATTATTTCTACAGTCTCCTATTGGACTTTTTTGCAAAGGAAAAATTCAAGGCATCCCATAATACTTTACCTCCTTCTTTTTTGTTTAGGCTACTGGAAATGTCTTGAATGGGTAAGTGTTTTCCTGCTGATGCACCGATATGTTTGTTTGTTTGTTTGACTCGTATGCCACCCATCTCACCGTTGACTTCACCCTTTGAGACTTTCAAATGCACCTGAGGGCAGGACAAAAAGCAATGGATGGAAACTAATCAAGGAGAGAAGCAACTTAGAACTAAGGAGAAATTTCCTGACAGTTAGAATAATTAATCAGTGGAACCGCTTGCCTCCAGAGGTTGAGAATGCTCCAACACTGGAAGCTTTTAAGAAGAGATTGGACAACCATTTGCC
>JANHFQ010009133.1:0-12877 GCA_032468035.1 Aparallactus werneri | reverse complement strand
GTTGTCTCACAGAGCTGAATAAAGAGCTGTTAGAAGTTACTCTGGCCTAGCTTCCATTCTTCACCCAGAACTTAACAGTAAGGCTAGTGTGAATAAGGCCAGAATGAGAAGGAGGTGGAGGCCATAGGAAACTACAGTGATGGAGTGATATCTATTGAAGGAACCAGGCTGCAATTTTTTTCAGTTCATTTCCCCATTTTCTCAGAGTTCTAAGGATGAGAGTAAGAATGAGAGACTTGGGAAGCAAAACATCTCCTATTCAAGTCTCTTAAGCCTGACAAATCTTTTTTTTTTAAGATTTGAGAGAGATTTAAGAATGGGAATAGAAATACCGTATCTTGCATTCCAGTACCACCCTGCTCCTGTTAACAATCTTAGCCCCAAAACAAAAAAGGCCTTAATCTCCCTCTCCCAAATAATTATTTGTGATCTTCTTTGTAGCAGATTAAGGATGGGCCATTATTTTCGTTTTTACTTTGGGTGTAAAAAGATTGCACTACTGATATTTGACATTTTGAAGGGATTGAAAATGGAGCACGTAGGGCTGTCTATATAGCAAGTGGATAAAACATGGCCCTCCTGACAGTCCTTTGTGAGTTTCCTTGCCCCTAAAAGACAGCCAAAGAATGAAGCAAACTCCTTGCAGCCACCTCATCTGCTAGATGTCAGGCAGTAGGTTGGTCTCTTCTTTGCCAGGCTGGTTCTCCTGAAAATAGGGAGGATGAGGTTCATAGTGGCCTCGATCCCCTAGTACAGGGGTGTCCAACTCGATTTCATTGAGGGCCGCATCAGGGTTGTGTTTGATTTTGTGGGGGGGACAGGGTGGTGTGGCCAGCTCAATGTCACTTGTGTCAGGGGTCCCTGTAGTGGCCTGAGCGCTCTGCCTACCTCCATTTTTACTGGCAGAGGCACCATGGGCCGGTCCTTTGCTGCTTCCAGGGCAACCCTGTGGCCAGATCTAAGTGCCCTGTGGGCTGGATCCGGCCTGCAGGCCTTGAGTTTGACACCCCTGCTCTAGTAGATGGTTGGAGTTAGGATGTGCAGATTTGCCATTGTGTATGATACCTGACAAATCTTGGTAAAGGGAAAAGAGCTCCTTAAAAAAACAAATGGGAGGATTTGGGAAATTCCTTGGAGAGAATGATCATTTAAGAAATGACCTTTCACCTACAGGTAGTCCTTGACTTACAACAGTTCACTTAGTGACCGTTCAAAGTTACAACGGCACTAAAAAGTGACTTATGACCATTTTTTACAATTACGACATTTCCTCATGAACTGTGATCAAAATTCAGCCGCTTGGATACTGACTCACATTTATGACTGTTGATGTGTCCCAAGATCATGTGATCATCTTCTGCAACTTTCTGACAAAGCCAATGGGGAAGCCAGATTCACGTAGCAACCAAGTTACTAACTTATCAACTGCAGTGATTCACTTAACAACTGTGGCAAGAAAGGTCATAAAACGGGGCAAAAATCACTTAACAAACGTCTCACTTAAAAATAGAAATTTTGGGCTCAATTGTGGTCATAGGTTGAGGACTACCTGTATTATGATGAAATTCATATGTCAAGCACATAGCATGTATAATAGTTCCCCAAATTCTTAGCCTACACAATAATGATTACTCAAGTTGTAATCCAACATATATGCAGGGCATTAGCTTGAAGATAATTGCTTTAAGGGCATGCAAGGTAACATAACATTTCATATGAATGAAAAAATGTGTATTGCATGTATGGCACTCCCATTTAATATACAGTTTTATTTTATGCTAGTTTAAACAATTTATGGTAAGAAAAAAGAAAGAATTAATGCCACTTTATCTACATTTTTGATGGGAGTAGATTCCATTTCATACCTCATCTGTTGGACCAGATTTTAATATGGTGAACATCAATACAAATTTCTTTCAATGAGATCAATGGGAGGAAGGAGAACATATTTTAAAAAGACCTTTTTCCACTGTAGTGACCTTCATCTTACTTCCTAACAAGATGTACAGTACAAGCTGACAGGGGTGTCTGGAGGTAATTAATTCAGTGTGTCCATTATTAAAATACTGCAGTAACTCTTTATTTATTTTAAAAATCTGCTTTTATTATCAAGGATTCATTTTCAGTATGAACAGAAAATTACATACAACTCTTAAAGGCAGAAAACTGGTCCATGTGGGACATGCATTAACTATAAAATCTCTTTTACTATAACACATTTTCCTTGCAAGAGGCAGATTACATTTTTGCAGAAACGTAACAAAGACACTTTTCTCATAGCCTTAGCCGTGGTTATTAAAAATATCTGATGACTGTCAGGACATAGAAAGATCTGTGTTTGTAATCACAAGTGCCAAATAAAATTGAATGAATGTATGTTGTAAACCATGGCAGTCAAATTTTATTTTCAGCTGCCAGAACAAATTGTATGTTCCATTGTATAGCTGAGGATTCCTTGGCATTAGATAACTACAACAAACTTCAATCAGCACCTCAAAGGAATTTTGCTAATTTCAACCACGCAAACAAACTGGCTCCATGGATCCAATTAAGACATGGTTCGGATAGCATGGCAATTGTGCCGCTTATGTTTATTGATTTTGATGAGCCAAGGAGAGAAAGCAATACTATGAAAGAGGAAACATTAAAAGGATTAGCTTTTAAAAAATGATATGTGAAGGGTTTCATCCCTTTTCATTAGGACTGTGTGGTGCTTGGGATTAAATTCCGAAGAGGTGCTTTAGAGCACATGGAAACATGAATGTGCCATCTGCCAGCAGCTCATTAAAGCAGTTGCATCTGTTTGGAGAACAAGCCAATCTTATCTTATTTAGAGTTGTACTGTATGCTAAAGCTAGCTGGGACACTACTACAAAGAATATGCTGCTTCTTTGTAGATCCTATTCCATAGTGTCCTGCTGAGAAGGAATGGGTCTCATCTGAAGATCTCTGGGTACAGAAAAAATGAGTTGGTATATGTGCAATGTGCATATAATATTCAAGCATATGGGTGATAATTAGTGAATAAAAATAACTTACATATCTTATTAAACTTCCAGTAAATAAGCTATTTGTGAAGAAAGGCATGCTTTGCTGAACAATTCTGGAAGAATTAGAGGTAAATGGTAAGTAATAATTATTTTGTTATATTTCAAGTTGTTACTTCTGTTGAAAAATTATCCTACTTGCACATCCCTTATTCAACAAATTCATCAGATCTCTTATTGCCCATTATGACTCTTAATGACAATTGCTTGGGAATTGGTGGTCCTTGTTAGACTTGGTTGAGCATCTGGACCAGATGTTCTTCTGCAATAATAAATAGGCAAATTATTTCTTTATGTGTAGAACTTGTAATGACTCATTAGCACTTTAAAAATTCTAAGCAACTGGTGCCAAAAATAAAGTTTTTTGTCATCCTCCTAATTTTTGTCCCAAGCATTTTCTACTTGATATGGCCAAAGATTGGCCCTTTCCCCATTCCTGGAATCAAGAACTATCTCCCGCTTCTTGAGTCAGCACTTCGGTAGGAAATGTATTGTGAGAATGAAGGTTTGTTCTCCGAACTTGTGGGTTGGTTTCCAAATTTTTCATTACCAGGCTAGGTAACAACTTCATCAGAATTTAGGGAATGCCAGTGTTGGTGTTCTCATAAGGATTTCAGTAGATCTTGTGATGGGAGGGTCATGTCAGGTGAAGGTCTTGTGTTGGGTCTGTGATGGGGAGGTCACACCAGGTGCGGGTCATTGCGAGGTAAAGTGCTGGTTCAGGGGAGTTTGCATGGGTTGGTTGAAGATTGGTGCTGTTGCTGATTTGAATTCTTAGGGGTTTGTAGGCTGGTTGTAGGTTGATGAGTCTATTGATGGAATTGCTTGTGGGATGCCAGGCTTTGATAAACTCACATGCATGGCAGATGGTGGTATAGCCAGTGATTCTTATATTGCTCCAATCGAATTGGTGCTGTTCAGTGTCAGTGTGGGTAGAAATTAAGGATTTGGGATCGTGGCGATTGACTGCCAGCTGGTGTTCATGGTTTTCAGTTGACATGATGTTTGTCCCACATAGAATTGATTGCAATTGTTACACAGTTGATTTTGTAAATTACTTTGTTTCTGTATTTTGTCTTTGGTTCTGGATAATTCCTAGTGGAGTGTGGCTATGTATTTGTGGGCTATTGTCTCACTGTCAGTTTCTACTCTGCATCTATTTTTCCTCTTTTTCCCCTCTTTTTTTCCTGATTATGCAAATTAATTTCAGTTTTGCTATTCTATCTCTTCAGCATATCACCAGCCAGCACAAGCAACTGCCAATCATTGTATCGCAGGGGAGATGGGGCAGCTTTGCTTCAGCGCTCTGTCAGGCATCTCAAGGATCACTTTTAAGCTTCTCTTCTCAGATCCTATTATGTCTTAGCCCATGTTGAATAAAGTGCTGAGTCATAAACAGCATTTTTCTTAGGATTTCTCACAATTCTTTCCTTTCTTTGTATCAGCAACAACCTTCACATTCTCTTCAGGAGGCAATGCAGGGAGAGGAGATGGTGGTCAGCCTTGGGCTAAACTACACAAATGCCACTAAATGCCACCAAAGCATTAAAAATACTGAGCTTCCATCCAGCATGTTTGCACAATTTTGCTACTTCACTCTTTAATTTGTTTCAGTTGACAGTTGAAATATCCACTTATCACACTGGGATTTATAGGCATGCTCTCTGGGTGTCTCCCTGCAGTTGGAGTAGGGCTGCCTGGGAACTGTGCAGGGAACCCTGGTGCTAAACACAGCTATATTGCTCTTTCACACTCCAGAAGATAGGAATAGTATCTGATGTCCAGCTTTTTAGGTACAAAACAACAAAACTGTGTCAGATAGACCAGAGATTGGAGGGAATCCCTATATTAATTAAAATGGCAAACGAATGTTGCTCTACTAATCATCTGAAGTCACCTCCAATATAATATGTGGTGAGTTATCCCACATATTCTCATGTGTGTAATCGCACTCATGGATAAGCAAGCCCTTGCATTTTTAATCAAAATGCACTACCCATAAAGAAGCCAAACCACATTTTTCATGATATTTTGATTAAAAATTCAAAGGCCTGCTTATCTGTAGATGGACTTCTCCATGAATATATATGAAAAAATGAGGGTATTTTCAGAAAGTATTACGAATACACTCATGAACAACTGTTTACTGATGGCTCTTTAGCAGTTTCTTGGTTGGGGTGTTGCTTACTTGATTGTTGATTAGCCTTGGAGTTAATCTATGCTGATCTGGGTGCTGATTACTGGTGGAGACCAGTTTTACAAACTGTTCTGAAAAAAACAGGATCTATCCACGTTCTATCTGTGATGCAGTTTTTAAAAGTAGCAAAGGTTACAGCGGGGAAATTAAAAACTAGAAAGAATGCAATTTCCTTATTTATAAAAAATATGTGTGGCTGCCCAAATTGATACTGGCACAGAAAACAACAACACTTTTGCCAGGACAGCAGGAGTATAGAAAATGGGCATCCCTGTAGGATTCCCACTTTACCATCCCTGTAGGATGCCCACTTTAGGGATCTTTTTTTGTATTTATGCTTGCATTTACAGAAATGTCCTTGCTTGAAATAACCAGATTATATGAATGCTGCTTCAATAAAAACGGAGCATGACTAATATCCACTATGATACAATGAACTGACACCAGTCCCAATTCAGCAGGTGCCAGCCTGACTTTGCCAAAATTATCTTTACAATTATTCTCCCTATAGTTTAAGGCAACCATCATTCACAATTTATAATCCACCTTCAATAGTAATTGCAGGATTTTATTCCAATTTCTCCTCTGATAGATGCGCCAAATAAGTTTTTCTACAGTTCTCTGCTGTGGAGGAAAAAAGAAATAATTTCATTGATTTTTTAGTAAGCTTTTTAAAACTCAATTGAAAATCATGACTTCAGATCCCTGGCCTATTTTTCCTCTCCATTCTTATATTCTAGGAGCAGGGAAAGTGTAGTGTTACAATATTTCTTCAGCCACTCTTCTTAAACAACTGCAACTATTTCTCAGCCCGGTGAAAATGGCTGTATAGAAGAATACACTTTTACCTTTTTGCTAATTGGGTTGGTAGTGAGAACTTCTGTAATTTTAGGACATATTATGACAACTCTTACCAGCTGACTCATCATGCTAAGCATCACTAATGTTAATAGTGATACATCATGTACAGTACATCATGTACCCCATACATGATATATCACTATTAACATTAGTGATACATCTGGCTGGCCTCAGAGCTCATTCTCCAATGGATGAACCCTGTATGCTCAGGGTCATATTGATCACTACAACTTACCGGTAGCTATGTGACATACATAATATTGTGTAGTGGGCTTCAGTAGGCAAGAACCAGACCAGCATAATTACAACAGTATTTATTGACTCAAAACTGGAACTTAGGAACAGCAGGCAAATGCCGGTAATTTATACTCTGGGCCCACAGGGTCTTAGCCAATCATAATGCTTGAAAAACCCGCCTAAATATGAATGTTAAAAGTTTTCCTCCAAAACAGTTGGAGCTAACAGTGAGGGTCATCTAAACGTTAGTTTCACTTTAGCACAGTTAACAGTTAGGGTCATCTAAAGGTTAGTTTCACTTTAGCAGGGTTAACACAACTATATACTGTACATTCAATACATAACACGTAACTTTTTTGGATCCAAAATTATTTAGGGTGGTTTTTGGAAGAGGAAATTTTATTTAAGGTATCCCTCTTCTCTGAACTTCCTTCTGCTTTCCTTTTAATTTTAATCCTTAAGAAGTTTCAGTGGCCAGATATTGAAAGCTCTGTGCCTTAAACACATCCATAATTGTAATTTAGGTACCACATAAGCCCAATCATAGCATAACATTTCATGTGAGCCATGTCTTTAGAAATTGAGTTGTATTTCCTTTATTACTATGAATTATGTTCCATATTTAGACTATAAAGGGGATGCCAGTTATTTATTTATTTTTGTATAGATATGATCTGTGATATAACTCTCAAATTATGTGGATATATATATATGTAAAGGAAGAATAATGATACCCTGTTAGCATTGAGGCTATGGACTATATTTTGTATCACAGCAGATATGTGTGACTGATAAAAATGCAATTGAACAGTATATGATTTAAGATTACAATTTATATAATAAGACTGAGCATAGTAGTGACTCCACATTTTATCAGGCAAAATGTTTGATGGGCATTATTATTTTTCCTATGATGACAATGTGACTGAAGAGAAGTAAACATATACACACCATACACATACTTATTTACAAAACTTCTACAAAGGTATAGTAGTGGCCTCACAACTGGATGTCCAGTTCAACTAACCACTTCTGTCATTTGTGCAGATCTTCTAGGGAACCAGAGAACACATGTCGTGGGCAATCTTGCACAATATATTTAATTGTTTGCATATCAGTAGCATAATCACAATGCAGGAAATCTCCATCCCCACTGATACAGGGCAGAGGCATTTCTTCCAGTATCACACCTGATTCTTTTCAAAACTGGGTGGCTTGATGTTCAAGCCACAAGAAGCTACCTTCTTCTCTCTTCTTCGTTCTTCTCTCCAGGTATTTTTGGTTTTAACTTTGGATAGATGTTAAGTGAGTAGCTGTTTTCCATGTTGCCTTCAAGATTTCAATCTTGTGATGGGCTGTGCATTGTCCTGGTGAATTGGGAGGGCCTTGTTGTTCAGCATCCTTGACCAAAAGAGAAATGAGAATTTTGTTTGATGGTGTGGATAAATCAATTATCAGTTTTTGTTTTTCTAAGTATCATAGGTGGTTTGGTTTTTACAGTTGAATCACAAAGATGGTTTTTCAGATCGCAAGTCTTGAATGAGCCAAGTAAACATGTACACTGTATTTAATTTATGTAATATATTTTGATTTAATTATTTATTACTGTGGATATGTTGTAGCCCTATTATGTACTTGTAGATTTAATTTGATGGTGTCTTCTGTTCTGCATCATTCTCGTAACAGGTTTTTGAAGGAGAACAATATTATTTTCATTTTACAGAAGAAATGAGACCTTTTTTTTGCATAGGGAAACAAATATCCTCTCACTCGTCGGTAGCCCAGCCAAGTAAACATGGAAAGAAACAAGCTTGCTTGATACAGGTTTTAATGAAGACCGAGGTCTGGCACAAATGAGTCCTTAGTAATTGCAAAGTCAGCTCTGGGAGCTACTACCTACCAGCACTGTAAGTAGCCATAGCCAAGCCCATGGCCCAGCCCACCCATGCAGCATCTCTCAGTCCTCCTCCCAGTTTCCTCCCGGTCTCTGACTGCTTTGCAATCAGCACCAGTCAGCTGTTCCGGCTGCTTCACAATCAACGCCAATCAGCTGTTGCTAGGCGAAGGCATGTAGCCGATTCACAATAAACACCAGTCAACTGGCAAGGAAGAACAGGCCGCCATCAGGCCTCACCATGGGAGCAATTGGGGCATCACAGGGCAGGCCACCATCTGCTGGACCTATTCTGTTCCTGCAGCCGTTTCTGCCTTCCCACCCAGGATATGTCAAGCCAGTCAGGGCTTGATATATCCACAGTCAGTCAGTTTTCAAACAGAATCAGTTTTCCCCAAACCAACTTTGTTTTTTAATTAACCAGAACTTCAGCTGTGACACCTATTGCTTTCAACACAGGAGTAATAAATTCAGATAATACTCAAAAGAGATTATGATATAATAGTCTCTTTACAATATTGTAGCAGACTTTCCCTCTAATTATTAAGTGAAGGCGTTAAGACAATTACTTTATTAATTGATGTTTAAAAGAGACCAGAATGTTTCTATACCAGAAACTCAGGATCTTTCATGCTAAAAAATGTACTTTCACTGAAGTCGCCTTTTGCAGCTTTTGGCCACCCATCAAAGAATGAAAAACCAGAGCTGTGATTCCTCCTGCCAGGGATCCCTTTGTTGTTGATTCAATTCAAGCCACTATATTCCATTCAAAGTATTATTCATCAGTTGAATTAGTCTAGTGGAAACCTGATTACATCTAAATTGTAGGCTGTGTTGAATTGAAGATATTTATCAGCATTTCTCCGCAGTCAGAGAATGTGGCTACTTCATTATTTTCTTTCTCTTCCCTCTGGATTCTTTGTCTCTTGTTGGTGCCCAGGGAAAATGAAAGAATTAATGGCAAAGGAAAGTCTGGTGGTCAGATATAAAAGGCAGAAACTATTTCACCTTTTTAAACAGTTGTACAAAAAGAGAAAATCAGAAGTAATTTTTTTAACCAAACTTCCATATAGAGAAATTGTCTTTTCTTTAACTATTAAAAGTAGAGCAATGCTATCCTTTTTCATATCTGGTCGCATTGGGGAAGTATAAATTCACTAGAAGGATGATCATTTTCTCACTTATCCATATGAGTTTTGAATTGATTCCACCTACGGTAAATATAACATATTAACCAAGGCAGAGAAGTAGATAGGAGATAATGCTAAGCCTGACTAATACCAGTACCTTAAATTAAATATTACTGGGATCTAGTTGGTGGATTGCATTTAGTCATGGCTTGATTAATCATGATTTATTGAAAAAGCTGCAATAAGTTGGGTTGTAGTTAAGATATACATTGTTCTGCAAGATGTAATGCCTGGGTTCACACCGCACACTAAGTTAAGGTGAAACATATACATGTATGGTTTAGTGTTGTCTATGAATTTAACTGCTTTACCCTATTTATTTAAGAGCCATGGTGGTGCAGTGGTTAGAGTGCAGTACTGCAGGCTACTTCTGCTGATTGCCAACTGCCGGCTGCCCAGAATTTTGGCAGTTCGAATCTCACCATTTCAAGGTTTACTCAGCCTTCCATACTTCTGAGGTGGATAAAATGAGGACCCAGATTATTGGGGGCAATATGTTGACTCTGTAAACCACTTAGAGAAAGCTGTAAAGCACTGTGAAGTGGTATATACAGTAAGTCTAAATGCTATTGCTATTCTATACACTGGATATTTGTAAGCAAATCCTAGTATTAGCGTAAGGCCTTCATGTTTATGCTACTAAGCTGTTATGAAATAGCTACTGAAGGCAGCCAGAATGGCATATTGAACACAGGGTGGGGGTGGAGTTATCAAGGTTCATGTTGTAATTCACTTTAAATAGAAAATCATTAGTCATAGAGTCGTAGAATTGTACACTTTCCAACTTTGCCATTTCCAACCTTAAATCTCCCTGTTTTATTTAAAATTCCTTGTTGTGATAAAAGAGGGTATTGCCATCATCTTTCAATGTACTTCATTGTAACTACTCATTAAACCCAAGCTTCGGTAATCAGATGAAGTTTTATTGAGAACCAATGTCTTTAACCAATGTTAAAGAGTGACATTGCTTATAAGGATTGCTTATTTCTTTTGTATGTGATCCTCTTTCGCATACAGTACAACCCTATGGCAGCAGATACAGTCCTTTGAAGCAGCATTGTGAAGCAGTCATATCCCATGTTTCCACTATGATGATTGCTAGAACAACCATGAAACTACAATTATTGATCTGAATCTGGCTAGCACTAATAAAAAGCAAACTCCTGGTTTTTCATTCTCTAGATATGACTGGTAAGGTTATTTTGGCATGGTCTTCATTCATTCCAGTACATCGGCAGACACACTAAAAGACAACAAACATACTTACAGCACAGTCATACTTTGCAAAGACTTAGTAAAGCCAACATTTCAAAATTAATATTTCTTAGGTTATAGTAGAAAGTAAGGCATATGCAGTGAAGGCTTTCTTCATTGCGACTGGTTCAGTGGTGGGCTTCAAATTTTTTAACAACCTGTTCTCTGCCCTAATGAATGGCTGGGTGGGCATGGCTGGTTGGGCATGGGGTGGCCAGGGGTGTGTGACAGCACTCAGTCTCCTGCAGCACTCTGCCAGTCAAAACGGGGCACAGAGGTTAATTACAAAATGTGGGCTTTGCTCTGCGACATCCAGGTTCAGCGAGCAAGGGGTGTGAACTGCACAGAAAAAAAGCTTTTGTTTGGTTATGAAGAAATATCCCCAAAGTGAGATGTAAACTGACTTTTAGCTACATATCTTCCCAGTAAACAGCAAATTTTGAAGCTTCAGGTAAAGAGAATTCATTTTAGGATCAGTAACCACAGTTTGCATGTTGGAGGTTCCTAAAGAGGCTCTATATTTTAAAGAATATTTGAGGGAAGGGTGCAGAGAACAGCCCTTCTCTGCCTAAGGCTGGAGAGATCTGGTACCAATCAAAACACTGTTTGTGAATCAACACTGACAGGGCAACCCACTAGTATATGAAAATAAGAGCAAACTCCACTCCTTTCTAGTACTGATGATGTTACCTAGTTTGGTAATGAAACATCTGCAAGAAAGCCATCAAGCTCAGAGAGCATCAAGGACCCCACAGTTCAACCCTGAGCTACAAATATTCTCTTCTATCGATAAACACTTTTTGGTTAGAGAGACTCGGAGCCTTCCTTATATGAGATAGTTCCCAATGGACTTCATTCTAAATCTTGATATGATATCTATTAATAAGGAATGTAGAATTATAATTGCTGAGTATTTGTGGCTCAGTGGCTAAAACACTGAGCTTGTCGATCAGAAAGTTTGGCAGTTTGCCGGTTCAAATCCTGAGTGCTGTGTAACAGAGTGAGCTCTTGTCCCAGTTTCTGCCAACCTAGCAGTTCGAAAGCATGTAAAAATGCAAGTAGAAAAATAGGGACCAACTTTGCTGGGAAGGTAACAACGCTCTGTGTGCCTTCGGTGTTTAGTCATGCCGGCTACATGACCACAGAGACATCTTCAGACAATGCTGGCTCTTTGGCTTTGAAACGGAGATTAGCACTGCCCCCTAGAGTTGGGAACGACTAGCACGTATGTGCGAGGGGAACCTTTACCTTTACTTTTTACATCAAAAAAATAAAAAGCTTAGGGATAAACAAATAAAAAACAGATTTGAAAAAAGAAAAAGCTCAGGAAAGTAAAAGAGTGAAAGTGTAAGAAAGAAAGAGAAAACAAAGGAAAACACCAAAAGAATGACTTCCAACTTTCTTTGGTACAGATATAAGTAAAAATATATCAAACTCTTACTCTAAGATTAACATTTGTCTACATTATTTCCATTATAATATTATTATTATTATTATTATTATTATTGTTATTATAGGGACGCGGTGGCTCAGTGGGTAAGACGTTGAGCTTGTCGATCAGAAAGGTCAGAAAGGCTAGAAAAATAGGGACCAACTTTGCTGGGAAGGTAACAACGCTCTTTGTGCCTTCGGTGTTTAGTCATGCCGGCCACATGACCACAGAGACATCTTCAAACAATGCTGGCTCTTTGGCTTTGAAACGGAGATTAGTACTGCCCCCTAGAGTTGGGAATGACTAGCATGTATGTGCGAGGGGAACCTTTACCTTTACCTTTACATTATTTCCATAATCCCATATCTAATCATCAAAGCCCAGATCAACTTTTAATTTCAGTTTCTCACAAAATGTCCAGTAATGATTCATATCGCTTTAATTACTATTTGTTAAGGAAACCACAACTGATTTATTTAATTGCACCAAACTCTAAATAAAACAGGAATGAAAAATCCTAACCTGTAGTGTAGACCCATGCTTATCAACTTTGGCAATTTTAAGGTGCATGGACTTCAATTCCAGAATTCCCAAGGCAGCATGAAGTTCGCCCATCTTAAACTTGCCAAGACTGAAAAACACTGATCTACAGAGATGGGGATACAGTGGCTCAGTGGGTAAGACGCTCAGCTTGTTGATCAGAAAGGTCAGCAGTTTGGTGGTTCGAATCCCGAGTGCTGCATAATGGAGTGAGCTCCCGTTACT
>JANHFQ010009130.1:82862-92892 GCA_032468035.1 Aparallactus werneri | reverse complement strand
ACCCACCCAGTCACATGGTAACCTAGCCATGCCCACCCAACCAGTCTGGCCCCCCAGCAGCCTGAGGGACCATGAATTGGCCCCCTGTTTAAAAAGTTTGAGGACTCCTGTTCTAACCTTTAGCTGGGGGAAACGGTGCAAAATAGAGCAAAACGTTTTGTATTAAGGTACTTTACATCTGCGAATTTGCAGAATGCCGTCAAAATCTGGAACCTATAATATTCAACAATCAATCTTCCCCCTCCACTTGGGGCTGTGTCTTTGAAGAACATTCGGAGGCTACAGCTGGTCCAGAATGCAGCCGTGTGAGTTGTTGTGGGATAGATTCCCCCGTGACATCTATCTTTCGTGAGCTGCACTGGTTGCCAGTTGGCTTCGGGGTGCAATTCAAAGTGATGGCTGTCATCTTTAAAGCCCTTCATGTTGTAGGACCAGGTTACTTGTTGGACCGCCCTTGTGCCGGCCTCTACCCACCGCCATGTGAGAGCCCGCAGAATCAGCCTCCTCCAGGTCCCGTCGGCTAAACAATGTTGGCTGGCGGGCCCTCAGGGGAGGGCCTTCTCTGTGGCTGCCCCCAAGCTGTGGTTGGGTCCAAGTTACCCCCCGAGATTCAAGTTATCCATGATCCGACCTTCTGTCGAGCCATAAAAACTTGGCTCTGTCAACGAGCCTGGGGATAGCGAGACATTAGAATTAAGAGCTGAGGCTAGTTTAGAGCATGTTATAACTGCGGTAATATTTTAGTAATTTTAAAATTTTAATGTTTTCGATTTTTATTGTTGTGAGCTGCCCGGAGCCCCCTGGGAGTGGGCGGCATACAAATAGAAATAATAAGTATTTATTTATTTATTTATTTATTTATTTATTTATTTATTATTAGTTAACAGCCTCTGATTATATTTTATAGATTCCAGGAATCAGTTTTGAGTGACTTCTGTGGTTTTCAAATATTAATAAAATTATCCCATGTTATTTGCAGTAATATACTAATATATTTGCAGTAATATAATATTGTAAAGAGAAATTATTTGCATTTCTATTCAATTCTAGCACCAACGTGTGTAGAATCAACAAATGCCTATTATGTATACTTCTAAATAAGCTGTTCTTGACTTCTCTATTACAGAAAGTAAAAGATAAAATGTCTTTAAAAATGGTTGAAAAAGTGAAGAACAACTTAAGCAAAGGAAGCCCTATTGATGGACATGTTTCAAAAGAAAAGGATATTGCAGAAGTAGCAGAAAACAATTTGGACTGCAATAAACCATGTATGTCCATTGACCAGAATGAGGAAGGTAACAGAGAGAACATACTGTACTGTATTTTTAAAATTCTTTAGAGGATAATCTCTAGATAGGGTGGGAAATGGGGTATGGAAGAAAATTGTGTGCTATGGTTGTATTACAGAGGTGGAGGAATTACTCAGTTTTTACATTATCCTTATCATGTGAATTCATGGATAACTTTTATGTTGGCATTAATATGTTGCCCTGAATGTTGGAACTGGAAGCCCTGGTCCAGATATGTTTCATTTCTGTCCCCTCTTTAGTGATTCTCCTGAAGCCCTGCCCTCCAGGATTGCTGAACACAGCACTGTTTATGCTCCTTTTAAGGGGGGGGAAAGACATTTTTACTCAAGAAATATGTCATTGACTCATATGTTGATTGGGAAATAGATTGTTTAGATGGAGGTGGAACAGATTCATTCAATAATATATTTGTGCGCCCCTCCATTAATCACCCTGGGTCAACACATAGTGGGGTTGTTCTGACGTTGTGACTAGGAATATGGCTGCTATTCCTTTAATTAACAGAATAACTTGTGCAGACTGCAAATGTTATGTTTTTCTTGATATTACAAGAGGTATAGTACTCCGAATAACTTCGAATGACTCACTAAGCCTTGACTGCTACCCTTGTCTCAGAAGCTAGTGGAAAGGAGAAACTTCCTTGTATTCGCATTCCCAAAATCAGGAGCATTATAATTAGCATGAGACACTCTGATTAGAATAGCAACATAGGCATTAACTTTGTCCAAGTTGTTTATACATTGTCCTAAATAGGTAATAAAGTAATCACTCCTATTGAAGACACAGAGAACACACCTCTAAAGACAAGATCTAGAAGAAACAGAGCAACAAAAGGTAATAATCCTCTGAAGCAAATATACTTTTGCTTTGTAAAGCTTTCTCATAAAGTGTTTTTTTCTGGCTAAAGAAAGGGCAAATGTGAGTGTATGCATAAGCTGAACTTAAAAACATAGATACTCACTTTTGGGGCTCCTTTGACTTTACTGAAGTGACTTGTGTTATGTTGGCTTTCTTTTAGTGCAGTGCCTTGCATTTTGTTGCAATATGGGCTCCTTGACTAAGAGCAATAATTTACAACAATAATTCCAGTCCCAATTGTGTTCATAAATTGAGGACCACCTGCATTTTCAGGAGATACATCCAATAACCCTGGACACTTAGGAGATTCATTGGAGGTAGAGGGAACTGTAATCAGAATAGAGCTGGAAGGGACCTTGGAGGTCTTCTAGTCCAACCTCCTGCTCAAGCAGGAGACCCTATATCATTTCAGAAGACAACGAAGTACCCACAAGATCTGAAGGCAAGCTGTTCCACTGGTTAGCTGTCCTAACAGCCTTTAATCATCTTAGCAGGTGGTCTTTGCAGTTTTTCCAGTCTCAGCATCTTGTTTGTAATGTGGTGACCATTACAGTATTCCAGGTGTCTTTACTAAGGCTTTATAAAGCAGTATTAATATTGTACATGATTCTATGCCTGTTTATACAACCAATGATTGTATTAGCTTTTTTTTTGCTGCAGCTGGACATTGCTGACTCATGTTTAAGTGATCATCTACCAGGACTCCAAGGTTACTCTCATAGTTACTGTTTTTGAGCCAGGTTTTGCCTAATCTGTACTTGTAGCTTTGATTTTTCCTACCCAGGTGTAAAACCTTGCTTTTCTCCACGTTAACTTTCATTTTGTTGGATAGGCCCCATTGTTCAAGTCTGTCAAGATCTTTTTGGATCCTGAACTTCTCTTCTGGGATGTTGGCAATTCTTGCCAGCCTAGTGTCATCTGAGTTTCCCTCATCTAAGTGATTTATAAAGATAGTGAAGAACAGTGGGCCTAAGATGGAATCTCGTGATACCACATTGTGTACTTCCATGTAGATGTAGTACCGTTAAAGACTACTCATTGAGTATGTTTTGTCAGCCAGTTACAAATCCATCTAATGATGCTGTCTATCCCACATTTTTCTAGCTTGACAAGAAGTAGGTTGTGAAATGCCTTGCAGAAGTCTAAATATACTATGTCCACAACCTTTTGCTGGTTTACTAATTTAGTCACTTTGTCAAAGAATGAAATAAGATTGATTTGGCATGATAATACTAGAGTGCATCTTTCTGAAGAAATTACAGGTTCATGGTTCATTGTATATCCCTTTAGGTCTAAGAAAAATAGAAATGCAGACTGAACACCAAAGTGGGTGTTCTAGAACTAAAGGATCTGAAAGTGA
Organism: Aparallactus werneri; assembly: GCA_032468035.1. NCBI lineage: Eukaryota > Metazoa > Chordata > Lepidosauria > Squamata > Lamprophiidae > Aparallactus > Aparallactus werneri. Next base: position 89,364 of record JANHFQ010009130.1, on the reverse strand, counting down.
CAGGTAATTTCCTTGAGTTATTTAATAATTCCTGCTGTTAGGATTACACATATGCTTTCAATTTTCTTCATGATTAAAAATTATATTGGGTTATTCAGTGTAGATGACTAGGCTGAATCCAAGGGTGGGGCCAAACACATCATCAGCCTGAGTCCCTATGAGACCCTAAAAGAGACCTAAGTCTCTTGAAGACCTTGAGGTCCATTGACTCTTACCTGGCACTCATGTCCATTAGTAGATCAGATTCTTGTGTATGGGTTGCATGTGCTTCAGAAAGCAGTGCTTTCTGAATTCTAATCTGGCTCCTGGCTTCTTGCACCTGACATTAAGTACTATTCTGTAGTAAACTGGCTGATCATTTACACATATGTATGTATGTATATCTATACATTTTTTCTGTAGCAAAGTGCAATGAGCTAATTGATTGAAGCATGTTAGGTAGCGTCAAATAGGACTATTTAATTAGATATCGTTTCTTCCCCTCAGTGCCATCTGGATGCAGGACTAAATTTGATTGCCTGTGGCTGACCTGCTCCCTTGGCCATGATAAAAAGCTCAGGCAGGGGAAAATAAAGCTACTCTAATTACCGTAATTGGAACATGAGCAGTTGGTTGTCAAAATGAAATCCACTTTGTAGGTTTCATCACCTACAAACCTATAACCTATGTCATCTTGCTGTAAGAAACCTAAGAGAAATCCAATATAAGCTGGTCCCTCATTAGAGTTGGATACCAACCTTACTATCTGCTTTTAGACCTGGTCCTTAAGCAATCAATAAATTGCCAAAAGCATCTACAGCAAATTGTCTAATGTTGTTATTTACTGGAAAAACAATGAAAAGCATGTCTACTTAGATAGAACTTACTGCTATAAACCAAATTAGAACCTAATTTCCTGTGTCTGTATACACACACATACTTATGAACTCAAGAGCTGTCCTAACTAATGGAGGGTGGGTTCTAATTAAAAAAAAACCTGCTGTGTCCTATCTCAAACATCTTTCTTTCCTGGCAGAGAAATTCAGCAACCTGTTTCCATGTCATATTCGAAACCATCCCGCCGAATCAAAACAACAGCTCTTGCAAAAACGAAAATGGATCTCTCCAAGCTCCTAGACAAAGCATAGGTTAACCAAATCTGTCATGAAAACTTGTTTTATATGCTGCATAATAAAGATAAAATCTTTATAATGTGGTACATTTCATACAAAGATGTCTCTATTTCTCAAGCATCTATTAAGGATGCTTGAGAATTATACTTAATTTCAACCAATTTTTATTGCATATATAGTTCAAGCTGTTACTCTGAAAGCTGTGTCTTGGATGGTTAAATCAGTTTTCAAAATGTAAATGCATTTTTAAATTTGCCTTTGTAATGTAATAAATGTAATGTAATAAAATGTTGTACATTGTCCGTAGTATTTATTAATATGGCAGATAATTTTTACTTCAACAAAAGAGTGACTGTTGTACAAATTCCATCATTCAACTTCTCAATTAAAAGTTTGGAAGCTTTTAGCCTTAAGAATTTAAAAAATGAAAATCATTCTAATACAGAACTGCATCAATAAAACAGCCATATGTATTATTATGAACTATCGGAAGTACATCGCAAAGTGCAGGTTAACTTTTTTGAACTATAAAAGTAAGCATTTTAAGTTAGTGTCTTCACCAAAGACTAGTAGTAGTAGTAATGCGAGGAGGGTTTAGAAGGATGCAGACTGTCCAAAGCTGAATGTATTTAACATAAAGAATATTGATTTTTTGCAGAGCAAATGAATATTCATTATAGCTCTTCATACTTGATAGGCCTTGCTTAATAGCACCTCAGAACCAAAATCATGTGTCCTAACATGTCTTCCAGTGCCAGTAGTTTTACAAACTTGCAGCCTTTACTTTTCCATGTGTGAAAATATAAAGGGGGTTGAATTAGAAGACCTTCAAGGTCCCATCAACTCTATTCTATGTACTAAACTACCTTACTTTCATTGTTAGAATATACCTACCTGCTATGAAATGTTCCTGGGTATTTCTTGCATGAGTCACATTTATAGACAATGTGCACCAGGAGAAATTGTGTTATCCATTGCACTTGATTATAATCAGTTGTAGCATCCCACGGTCACATGACCACAATTTCTGAGATTTATCTTTGATTTCCAGCAAAAAAACACCCACTGAGTATAATGCATTCATTAAGGACCATGCTGTTTACTTAATAACCATTGCATTTGCTTACTGACTGCTGTGTTCATTGAACCATCACCACAAAAATGATAAAATTAGTCATGGTCAAATCATGGCCACCTTAATGGCTGTCACAACCTAAGGCTAATTTTGGGCTTGATTACAGTTATAAGTCAAGGACTCCCTGTATTCTGCATCAGCTGACTATCATGAATAAAATACATCCACATCTTTCTTCAGTTGGAACTTTCTTCCTAACAGGAAGTGAGAGTTAAGATGAATCCAATTTGTTCAACTGAACGTTTTTCTCCGTTGCTATTCTGTTTTTCAGAGCATTTTGATAAGTGATATATAGGATTAGATGCAGATACTAGATGGCTTATTTTTAAAAGTAAACTGGACAACTGGAATGGTAAACAACAAATTCAGAAAAGAAAAAGCAAGAGATAAGTTGCAAACATTTTAATCTAAGTGTAGTGTAACTTCCCACAAAATGTCACCACCACTTCCCAATATTTAATAAAATGTTGATAAAGTGAAGGATAGTTACTCAAAGGGTCTCCTTTACAATCGGTGGCCTTTCAGCATTAAAAAAAGACATTTCATACAATAAATGAAATTTTTAGAAAGCATAGCATACATCCTGATCATTATTGTCTGATTTTACAAACTTTATTTTTAATTCAGCTCTGCCCCAAGGTAAACTATTCAATTTTTAAATAACTTTTACACATCACATTACATAAATATATTAACATTTGTGCGCAAAATTAAACTAGAGAATATATAACTAGAGGCAAAAAGATGGGAACATACAACATACTGTTAAAAAGATTTTTTTTTGTATTTACATGCAAAGAATTTAGCAAGTGATCAATATTTGTGATTATGGAACTATAACTAGCATGTTATTTCATAATCAAAATGCTTATTTAGCAGGAAAAAATCCATATAATGTACAAAACAATAGTGCAAGAAGAGCTTCAAACAACTGTTCTCTTGGTTTTTGAGCTTTTGATTAAAAACTACATCTGACCAAAGATGCTGCTGTGAAACTTAGCTTTTACTCTCTAGGTAGATTTAAGGCACATACCGTAATCATTTTCAAAGACTGTTTGGTTCTTTATGTCAAATATATTTCAGTTTTCATTTTCATTTTTAGAAACCAATCAGGGCCAGGAATACTATTTTAATAAATGTATTTTGTAAAGACATAGTAGATGCATCTTCTGACTGCTACTGTACTGTTAAGAATAATAAAAATGCCATTGGCTTATATATATGTTAGCCTTGTTGGAACATAGTCCTATTGGAGTAAACCATATCAAGTACACAGATGCCATTTAATTATATTAGAAATTTTTCCAATTGAAAAAAGTGTGGCCTTTTTCTATATCTATTAAACAGCAGTCACGATTTTGCTTAAATTTTTAATTTTGAAGCAGAAAAAGCTAAAGCTTGATATGTCTAGAGAGAATGTTACAGTCAATCCCTGATACAGGAATGTTATTTGATTAGCTAAAAGTTGATTCCTATACTTTCAGTAAACTTAGATGCTCGTTTCTGAAGTAACAATGTCTAAATTTTGGAATTCTTATTACACATTCTAATAGTTTTCATATTTCTTTTCTTGCTGGATGCCACCAAGTTTTTAAATTTCAACAAGATGAATCACCATGCACCTTCTAATCAAGGCTTTGGGCCTTATGTATATATATCCTGACAGTAATGGGTATGAATTTATTCACAAGTTCAGATTCTAAACCTCTTTTAAGGTGCATAAGAAAAGGGCAAGTTTTATAGCAAGGGACATGTTTGTGTGTTTATATATCATCATTTCCCAGCAAATTGGACAATTCATTGGAGCTAGAGTACAAATGAGTATGTTTGTGGTAATTGTTTCCCAACTGTTTTCTCCTTTCCTGCTCCCCAAATGCTCCAAAATTCACCAAGTGCACAGGGATGGACAAAACCAATCTAAGATCATCTACATTTTACTTCAAGGGAATCTTTCTAATGCCTCTTTATAGATAAAAAGGGGAAAGAAGTTTGTCAATTTTAATGGTTCTTAGGAGCTAAGCAATCTTTGTTAAGCATAAATATTAAATGATAATATTTTGTTCTCAGCATTTTTAACTCTAAAATCTGACTAAATTACTGTATGGATGACCAGGCTGAGCCCTTCGTGCCCACAAGAGATCCAAGTTCAGCCCACCTTGAATTCCTGTGACTCTTATCTATTGCCAGTCTTCATGGGCGTTAGTAGTTCAGATTCTTGTAGAGAGGTTAAAGCTTGCAATAAATCTTGATACCCATTTGAACTGCCTGGATCTCCTGATTTTCCTGGCGCTTGACAATTGCTCAATTTGCAATTCTATTACCTCAATAATTAGCCTCAGTATCTTTCCTATGGTATGCCTGAACGTAGGAGAGAACAAGCAAACAGTATGTTGGTTTTTGCTGATTTGTTTGGGTGCCTCATCTATAAATAGATCAACTATATATAGACAGTTATTCAAGTCCTAATTCAGGGGTATCAGATAGTATGCCTATACAACTGTACAATTGAAGCCCATGATAGAACCAAAGAAATAGAAAAAGTAATGTATTATATTGACTGCCATGGAATGAATTTCCTTTTTATTAGAAAACATAGGCAAAGCCAGAATTTTTTCAATAGCACGAGTGTTCCCAACCTGTGGGCTGCAGCCCACTACTGAGCTGTGGCTTATTTGCAACTGGGCTGTGTGAGTAGTGGGCACTGGCACTTGCAGTCCAGTGAGAACAGTGGACTGCAGCCCCACACAAGTGTGCGGCAGGCACCAGTACTCACAGCTCCACTTGCACAAGCAGCGCCCGCACCCGCCCGCTGCTCACACAAATGAAGCTCTGCATGGGCACATACGCGAACCTGCCTCTTTTCCCCCTCATGTTAGGCTGCCAACCCGGAAAGGTTGGGGAACACTGCAGTAGAGTTCAAACTTGCAGGTAATTGAACTCAACAACTTTTGCACTTTAGATGATTGCATATAATCCATCAGTTTGGAATTAGAACATAGAACCTAGGATAAAAGAGTTGGAAGAGACTGTTGTTAAGTGAATTGCGGCAGTTGGTAACATGGCTGTTAAGTGAATCTAGCTTTCCCATTGACTTGGCTTGTCAGAAGGTCACAAAAGGTGATCATATAACTCCGGGACAGTTATGAATACATGCCAGTTGTCAAGTTGGTGAATTTTGATCACATGACCATAGGGATGCTACAATGGTTCTAAGTGTGAAAAGCAGACAATGTAATTCAAACAGTCACTAAACAAATAGTTGTAAGTCGAGGACTATGTGTAATATGAAACCTCATCCATAACATAATTCAATTCATGTTGCTGCAAATTTAAGGGAAGATATATATATGTTCTGATTTAGATACAGGTAGTCCGTGACTTACAACAGTTCCATTTGAAGTCCTTGACTTACAAAAGTTACCATTTGAATTTACAACAGCACTGAAAAAAAATGACATGCCTATTTTTAATACTTACGTTTGTTCATATGATCAAAATTCAGATAATTGACAACAGATTCATATTTATGACAGTTGTAGTGTCTCAGGGTTGTGTGATCACTTTTTGTGACTTTCTCAAAGGCAAAGTCAATGGGGAAGCCAAATTCAAATATTAACTTAACAACTGCAGTGTTTCACTTAACAACTGGGGCAAGAAAGGTTGTAAAATGGAGAAAACTCATTTAACAACTGTCACGCTTAGCAACAGAAATTATGGGCTCAATTGTGGTCATCAGTCAAGGACTACTTGTAATGCCTCGAGCCAAGCAGTTCAAAACAAAATGAATACATCCATTCAGTATCTTTCAGAGTCTATTTCTGCATTATGCAAACTAAACTCTTGCCTGAAAAGATGCACTGCTAAAACAGCCGTGTTCTTCAACCTTTGCCCAGAATTTCAACCCAGAATTCCCCAACCAGCATATATTGTCCTCCTCTTGCCAATTTTGGCCTGGCAGGGAAGAGTTGAACTTTTATGATATACTCAAGTACAACCCTACCAAGGAATTGCTAGTTTAGACAGATAATGTCTAAACATTATCTGCAATGCTTCTTGTCCTGTCTTCTCTTCAGGTGCTTTAGAGAATAGGTTGGCTCCTCTTCTTTGTGGCAGCCCCTTACATATTGAACACTTGCTATCATACCAGCCCTTCTTTTCATTAAACTAGACATACCCAATTTAATTAAACTAGATATACCCAATTAAGTATATTGAATTACTCAATTTGGTTTTGTTTCAGACAAAACCTCTCTAC